>JAJJMA010285350.1:229-14098 GCA_023529015.1 Papaver nudicaule | reverse complement strand
TCTAATATTTGAGCTTGATGGGAGAAGCAATGTGGGCGAGCTATTTGGTACTCCTATTATTGTATTAATTAATAATTAATTAATGTATGCGGTTGTATGTTTTCTTAAAATTGATGTGCCAACAGCGTCTAGCTTTTGAAGCCAACGGCCAAATGTACTACTATGTTTTTTTTGAATAAAGGAAGGATAGATTAAAACTGAAAAATCTGTACAGCATATACTGCAAGGTATTTACAGAGGTCTTAGAAAGACCAAACCAGTGATGAAAAACAGAGTATTACTCACGCTCTATAGCCTCCCAGTTACATATGAGTTGGTGTACAGAATAGCCAAAGAAGGTATCCATTAGACAACACCACAGCTTTAAATCAAGCTTCACACCCACTACCAGATTGTCTTTAGACTTTCCCTGAGCTCCAGTTTTTCTCGCATTCGATCTGTCCATAGTTGCCAGAGAATGGCATATGGCAGTAGCATCCAAATTGTGTAGTTTTTAGTTCCAAAACGAGTGATCCTCCAACTTCTGAGATGCTCCTCCACTGTTCCAGCCATAACCCAATTCTAAACCAATGACACAAATTATATGTCGGCAATAGCTTACATTGGAATGATGTTAAAAAAGACCAAATCAGCAGCCTTGGCCTAGAAGGCGTTTTCCTAGCAGGCCAAAAATAACGTCAACATCCCTCATTGCCAGCGATTTTATCCCGTGAAAATTTAAACTTTTGCAGCCAGGACAAATCAGAAATGTACTACTAAGTGAGATTTCTTACAGTGAACGCAGAATTAGCGATCAGGGAATCCAAGATTACTGTGGTGGCCAAATTTGCGTATTGATAACAAGTGTCAACTTGTCTATATTAAGACCAAGATCATTGAAGAGTACAAACACTCCCTTATCCTTTGCATTAAAAACCTGAGACTTTCTTATCCTATTCTTTGATAAACTACAGAATAGGGTATTTTCAACTATATAGAGAGGTTAGTTAGCATTACTCGATCATCATCATCAAGAGATAAAGGATACATACATAGAACAGTATCAAAGAAGAAGAAGAAAAAGAAGTTTAGTTAGCATTACTTATCAAAGTCATTCATTCAATCATGGCTAAGATCAGTATTATATTCCTTTCCTTCATCTTACTTGTCTTGATTGCCAGCCCAGTCTCATCTTCGAGCAGTAAGTACACATTCCTATAGCTATTCACATTCATAGATGTATAACTAGTATAACTATTTTTGTTAGTCTATTTCTAATTATCAACTACTTGAACATCAATCAGGGATAACAGTCCAGAAGAAGAGGTGCCCAGATTATGATGGGACACTCGTCTGCGTCCAAGCTTGCAAGCCAAACACGACCGCATGCCCAGTTGGTCAGAAGCAACTGCTCGCGGATGGCTGTGGCTGCACAAAATGCTGTCGTGTTTAAACAACTTATCGGCCACATACATGTTGTACTTCATTTCATACATTTTAACTGTAGTGTGTGGTGGATAGTACTGTGTTTCTCCTCTTAATCTGATGCAGAAGCTTTCTATATCAATCATACAATTATTTATGTACCTATATGTTTGTATTCTCTTCAATAAATTTGGATCATGTGTTTTATTACGATTATTTATTATTTATTTTTTAATATATTTTTTTTTTATAAATTATTATTAATAATTAATCTTACATATTATTGAGTTCGATTTACAAAGATTACAGACCTTACTACAGTAGATAAACAAAGAAAAAGATCATGTACATTAATTACAAAGATCCAAAGGATTCCCAGAAGAGAAAAATCACATAATTGTATTAACAATTGTTTCCCAAAGATTAAGCACCTGAACAGGAATTTTGACATGGTAATGACAACCTTTTGAACCCTACTTCAAAATTGAAAACATATCAAGTTTGTTCAACAAGGTTCATTGAACCAAAGAAGCAAACCCATAAGCCAAATATGGTTGGATTGTAAATGTATGTTTCAAAAGTGAAAATATATCAAGTCTTCATTCTCTATAACCAAAAAGCAACCACCAAGGTGCCTGCCGGGGATTTTCAATTCGTCTAGTTTCTCTTCTGCAAAGTCTGGAAGGGCCTTGTCAGTGATAGATGCAACACAAAGGGGGAAATGCGATGATGGGGCAAGGAAAGGGCGATGGGTCATTGAGACAAAGATATCGAAAGAACGAATTCAAATTCTCCTATTTAACGGAAGAAGGCAGTGCTTACGAAGGATGAAATGATGCCTTCCATTGCTTTCAAAGGATAATCAATCTTCAGATTACAACATTAACCAAAAAAAAAAAAAACCCCTTTGATGTTCACAAGGTATACATAGATAAGATCCAAGCATGCAATTAGATTTACCCAAATGGCGTGCACCTTACCAACGGCGGAATATTTAATGCATTGCCATTTTGTGACACGCCATTTTCCTATTAAATCATACAAAAGAAAATCCCTAGAAATGTTTGGTATTGATTTTTAACATGGGCAGTGATTCAATCATTTCTTGTGTTTTTTTTTCTTTTTTCTTTTTTGGTACAACATTCTTGTGCTCAATTGATTCCTGAAAAAATCTATCTGGAAGGTGGCTACAAGTTAAAATGTACAAGTTGCGTGCTAATGTGATCTAAGTTTTGCAGCCATCAGACGTGTGCCACGAGACTACTGTCATTGAATCTAGAATTATTGATCAATATAATTCAAGCTTAATAATGATAACATGTGAACTTGTCTTGTTAGGGGAAACAAAAACTAAAACGAAAATCTTCGAAGAGTACACAGAGTTTCTTATCCTTTGCTTAAAGAACAAGATTTTCTTATCACAAAAGATATTTTCAAGTTGAAGAGTACTATTTATAGATGTTATTTAGCAACACTCGATCTGATATAACCATCATTCATCAAAGAAGAAAAAGGAAATTAAAGCATCACCGCACATAATCATGGCCAAGAGCAGTATGTTCCTTATAAGCATCTTCTTATTTGTCTTGATTGTCATGCCAGCAGCCTCTTCTTCCAACAGTAAGATTACTTCCTTATTGTCTTTTCAATTTTTTTTTTTTTTGTAATAAAATTTAAACACCAATGGATCTGAAACTAATATTTTGAGGATACATTCCTCTCATAGAGCACTGCTAAGTTAGTGTTCCACTTCCAAGTCCAGTTATAACATGACATACCCTTTCTCTGGTAGTGAGGGATAGAAGTAGGATGATCAATTCTCACTAGAGAGAGTAGGATTCTCCATTTGAATTTAAATGGTGGAACGGTTGGATGAACAGTGTGGCTAGTCAAGTTGGTTGGTTCTGCTCCAAAAGTAAGACCCAACAATGCCATATCTAAAAAAAAAAAAAAAACTGGATATTTACATACGTAATTGTTATTATTATCAACTAATTGAATTTGATGCAATATATATATGGATCAGGAATGATAATGGAGGAGGATCAGGAAGCAGTGGTAAAAAATAAGTGCCCCAAATTCAAATGCAGAGCTGTGTGCCCAGGACCGCCGAAAGCGTGCCCAAGGATTGGATGCACTAATGGCTCTTACACTCCCTGTTGCGGGTGCCCAAAGTGCTGTCCTGCAGCATAATAAGATCTTGGTCGTACCGCATATCCTATATTTAGTTCTTACATGTGTAATGTACCTTTTGTGTATCGCTTGTATGGTATTGTGTTTACTTCTCTTAATTTGATGTAGCTTGCTGTCTGATACTGTTACTTGTATTTTCTCCTTTTAAGTTTGATGTTGTCGACGTATTGTGTAGAAGTGTATTCAATGTTTTCATATGTTCGATGTAATAAAATGTATGCGGTTGTATGCTTTTTAAAAATTACGTGCCAACAGCGTCTAGCTTTTGCAGCCAACGGCCAAATGTACAACTATGTGATAACACAGGATCCTGTGAAAGGATGGAATGTCCCACATTGCTATCCCTTGAATATGACTAAAATATAATATGGAAGGGCCACTCCCCTCATTGCCAATTGGTTTTGAGTTAGATGCATGCAGACTTGACTAGACTTGATTTGAATTTAACACTGAGATTAATTTTCATAATGATTTATATCATGTCGACTTGGCTAAAAGAAAACAAGAAAAGCTGAAAGACATAACAGAAGAGTACAAAGACTCTCTCATTCATTGTGATATTTGTATAGATATTTTCAAGCTGTAGAGAACTATACATAGAAGTGCCAAGTTAGCTTCACTTGATAATCATCACCAAAGAAGGGTCACTACTTTTGTAGCTAGCAAACTAAACCAAGTATGACACCAAAACAGATATTTTGGAATTGGAACAAAATAGTAGCTATGAACTTATAATGACCATAGAATAGATTTACAAATAGTTTCTTATCCTTTGCACTAAAAGAAGAAGATTCCTAGATACTTCCAGTATATAGAGGTTAGTTAGCATCAAAGAAGACAAGGAAATCATCATTGTAAACCATGGCCAAGATCAATATTCTGTTCCTTAGCTTCTCCTTATTTGTCTTGATTGCCATGACAGACTCTTCTTCCAGCAGTAAGACTACTTCCTCATTATAGTCTAAACTTTTCGATTACATTTCATTTATGTGAACTTAACTATCTTTTTGGAATTCTGAACTACTTGAATGTATATATCAGGAATGATACTAAAGGAGGATCATGAAGTAGTAGATACATGCCCAAAGTTTAAGTGCGTACACGTTCTGTGCCCAATAAAAATGTGCCCAGAAATTAGATGCAGCAATGGTGTTTACACTCCATGTTGTGACTGCCCAAGATGCTGTCCTCCGTTTGCTTAAATTGCCTATTGAAACTTACTTGTACCGCATACCATATATGTACGTTGTATTGCTTGGATGGTTTGTGTTTTCTCCTCTTAATTTTGGGCTTGCGTAATGTATTTAGATGTTGGATGTAATAAATGTAAGCGGTACAAGCATGATTCAAATTTGAATACACGCTACGAATCGAAGTGAATCATAAGGACTTATTGTAGTGATTACGCATATGAATGCAGGCATACCGTATACAGCCTGTGCTTATAATTTTCAAAACTAATTCTGCCATTGTGATTCAATAAAGAAATATTTGAACCCTGGAGTGAGACCTCAGGTGCATATAGTTAAAGGACCCAAACGAAGGTAGATGATGATGTGATCCGTCTTCATTTTACCTGTAGCTAGTTCTGTCCCTATTCCCAACCAGTGACAAAATAAATGTCGGCAATAGCCTAAATTTGGATTGATGTTTGAAAAACCAATGGTCATCAACAGCCTTGGACTAGAAGGCCTTTGCCTAGCAAGCCAAAAATAACGTCAACATCCATCATTCCAGCGATTTTCTCCCGTGAAAATCTAAACTTTTGCAGCCATCGGACAAATCACAAATGTACTACTATGTGACATGTGTTGAAATCTTGCAAGAATCAAAGTAGATGTTAGATGTATCAGTTATAATATGTAAAATATCGAATCTCAAAGCAAACTCTAAAAGTTTCTACGGGGACAGAGTCGCCTGTTCAACAAACTGCCCTTAACACAATAACTCGCGGGTACACTCAAGAAGAGTGATGCTATATCCCTACAACGAGGATGTGTCCAGGATAAAACTGCCCAATGTGATGATCGTCAGCACAACAATCACCACCCAATCACTGAAGGTTCATACACGTGCGTCAAGACACAACCAAAGATAAGTGTCTTCTGCCCGCCCGTGTCCACCCATATATAAGTAAGTAGTGACACTTGTTATATGGTGGGATCCATCTCTAGTTACCCAGAATCGTACTAAAGGTTCATCTTTCATTCACCCATATGAAAATGAGTAAGCATCCATAGAGACTAATAGGTTCTATGATCAATTCACACCAAGACTAAAAAACTCAAGTTAATAAAAAACTTATTTGAAAACTCATTTTCTCCGACAACATGCACCACAAGATTTTCGACAGTCAATGCAGAATTGTCGATCAGGGAATCCAAGCTTAATAATGCTACTGTGGTGGCCAAATTAACGTAACGATAACATGTCCACTTGTCTAAAAGAAAACAAAACTAAAATTCAAGATCATTGAAGAATACAAGCACTTTCTTATCCATTGCATTAAAAACCGAAGACTTTTCGTATCCTATTTTTTGATACACTAGAATAGGTATTTTCAACTATATAGAGAGGTTAGTTAGCATTACTCGATCATCATCATCAAGATCAAAGGATACATACATATAACAGTATCAAAGAAGAACAACAAGAGGAAAATCATTCACTGAATTATGGCAAAGATCAGTATTATCTTCCTTACCTTCTTCTTATTTGCCTTGATTGTCATGCAAACCTCTTCCTCAAGCAGTAAGTTTAATTCCTTATATTCTAGTTCAAAATTAACAGATTAATCTATGATATTCAACTAATTGAACATGATTGTTTTATGTAACTCAGGAATGATACTCGAGGAGGATGAGAAAGTAACAACGAGGTGCCCAGTTCCGGATTGCTCACTTGTTAGATGTGCAGCACCAACAAAACCATGCCCACAAATTAGATGCAGTACCGGTTCTTACACTCCGTGTTGTCAGTGCCCAACCTGCTGTTGAATCCGGATCGTACCGCATACCGTATGATATATGTATATGTCATATTTGTACCTTGTATTGTTCATTTGTTTGGATGTTGTTGTGTTATCTCCTTCTAAGTTTGAGCTGGCGTATTGTACTGGTGTATTAGATGTTGGATGTAATAAAATGTATGCGGTTATATGTTGTTTAAGGTAATTATAAACATTGTGTCCATGGCTAAATTTACTTTATGATAACGTATTGACCATAGAACTGTATACATACCTTGGAGATAATCTAATCTTTTTATAGGATTAGGCTATCTCTTATCCATCCAGCAAGTCTGAATTTTCTGGAACTCAAGTTGGCTAGTATAGATTCAACTTTGACGGCCGGCCAATGGTGCATGTGCACTCAAGCATAATAATGGTCCTGTGGTGGCCAAATATGTGGCCAAATATACAAAGGGCAAATTTCAAAAATGACCACAAAAAATATGGCTAATTAATATGTCGGCCGTTTTTTAAAACAGTTTTACAAAATGGTCAAACCGTTAAGTTTTCCGTCTGGGCCCACCATCCAAGTCAAAACCATTGACTTGGTCAAGATTCCCTATGCATTTTACCATTCTATCCCTACCACAGATCTGCCGCACATTCAATAGACGGTGAGAGATGGATCCGCCACACATGCAAGCTAACACGTGTGACATATCACCCTAAAAACACCTATCACTAAACGAAAATTTCATTTTAATTTTTCTTCTTTTTTTCCTTCTTCTTCGTCCTTTCTCTGCTGCTGCTTCTCTAGGTTTAGGGTTTCTTTGAGAGAAGAGGAAGAAGAAGAATCAGAGTTGAAGAGGAAGAAGAAGAATCAGGCGAAGGGAGTTTTAGGTCTAGGTAAATTACGTGCTTTAATTTTAGGGTTATCTGTCTCTGCCCCTTTTCAAAATTGAACAATCGATCAACCAGTTCGAGCCTTGCATGTACCATTTCTGTGCTCTACAACCTCCATTACACATTGGGTCATCTCAGATTTGGTCGATTTGGTGTCAACTTGGGGTTGAAGTTGTTTTTTAGTTCATAACAAGTTTCATATCGTCGCCTTGGGTTAGTTTCTTATTCGATTTCTTCTTCAAATTGTCTGCAACTCTTTGAATTGGTGTGGGTTACTTCTTAATCATTGTTTTTCACCGGTATTGGGTCTAATCTGGTTGTAATTGGATTTCACTTTGGTTCATGGTTATTGCGCACAAACTGTTTGTGTTTTTGCTCGTTTAAGCTGCAGAACAAGGAAGAATGGAGCTGTTGTCTACCAAGAGTCAAAATGGGTACATGATGATTAATTCAGAGATTCCATTGACTGTAATGTGTGTGTGTTGTGTGGGTGTGCTGATTAATTTCCAGGGAAGGAGCTGTGCACAGAAAGAAGACCAGCTGAACTCATCTTTTCCTAACAGGAATCACACCCTCAACCTGTTTGATAAAAAACCTAAACTGATGCTGCAAGAACAGGGAAGAAATGGTGAGAGTTTATACAGGCGAGTTCAGTGAATTGCAAGATGGGGATGTGCTCAACTCACTGAGTTACAAAATGGGTTAGTGTGTGATTTGATGTTTGAAGTCAGGGGATCAATTTTGAACCATGGGTTTTTATGGTATGTACAAGAAAAGTTGTTGTTGTATGTTGCAGGTGATTTTTAAGTGAAGAAGAATGGTGCTGTTGTGATTAATGAGGGATGAGCACAGATTACAGACAGATCGAGGTAGGCAGGTTAAAAGAATTTGGCTTGAGTAGTAACTGTGTTGGTGAAATAGGGGTCTGTGTGGCTGGTGGTTAACGGGTCAAGTTCAAGGTATTCTTTTGCTGGCTGGTTTGCCATGCTTGTGATGCTGGTGCTGTGCTAGTTGTGATGCAGTTGGTGTGGAGTTTGCTGTTGCCGTGAACTGGTGGAGTTGAACTGCTGTGTTGTTCTGTTGCTGCAGGTTTGGTTCTGAGACGCAGAGATGGAGAGAGTTTGGCTGGCTACAGTTCTGGTGCAGGATCTGATGACTGAACAAAAGGTTCTGGCAGCTGGTGCAGCTGGAATTTGAGATAAAACAAGGCAATCTGTGGAGTGTTTTGCAGGGTTTCTGGTCAGGTTCTGGTGGCCTGAACTAGGGCGCAGAGAAAGAGGTTAAGACTGAATTTTGTTTGTGAAGGTTAGGGTGCAGTTCAGTAAGCCTGGCAGAGTTGAATAAAGTGGTTGCTAAGTGCTGTTGTTGTGACTTTGGTGGCTGTCTAAAAGGTCAGTTGGCAGATGGTTGGTGCTAACTTACAAGAACTGGGAAAACCCATGTCCTGATTAGGGTCATCTTCTTTTCTTTTTTGTTCTAGTTTTGTGTGGATTGATTGGGTGGACATAAATTGAATAGAAGAAGAACTAAGGGGTTTTGATTTGATATTCTATATGAGCAACATAAGTCAGACATGAAGAAGAGTTTTGGGCTCTCTTAATTTTCTGGATTTTTTGTGGTGGGTTTAATGGTTACCTACTGTATTTAGGTTTCTTTGTAATGAAATTGTTGTTCTAATGTTACTTTTAGCTGGAAAAATTAGGGAAGAAGATGAACAACAGTGATTTGAGACTTTTGAGTTAGATCAACTCGGTTTGATTCAATTAGGTACGAGTCAAACAGTTTGAAGGACCTAAATGTCTTTTTCCATGTGGGTTAACTGACATCTAGTGGGTGAACTTCCGTTATCCGTTTTTTGAAAAAAACGGGACGGAAAAGGTCAATGTCGGCCATTTTGTAAAACTGTTTAAAAAAACGGCCACTTTGATAATTAGCCATATTTTTTGTGGTCATTTTAGAAATTTGCCCATATACAAATCTAATGATAAAATGTCAACTTGTCTAAAAGAAAACAAAAACTAAAAGTAGATCATTGATGAGTGCAAAGACTTTTTCATTTTATTGCACTAAAAAAGAAAGATTTTCGTATCCTATCTTTTCATACTAGAGTAGACATTTTCATTCTGTAGAGTATACTATTACTATAAATAGTTAGCATTACTCAATCACCATATAATATATCATCATATACTAGTATCAAAGAAGAAGAAGAAAAATCATTCAGTGAATCATGGCCAAGATCAGTATGTTCCTTAGCTTCTTCTTTTTTTTTTGATCGGTAAAAGAGAATTTCATTGAAAAGAGGTACTTAAGAGGGGTACCTCAACCCAATGATTACAACCGGAACAAAATAAAGAAAAGATAACCGAAGGGGGATTTGGTTACCCAAGACAAAAAGCTACAAACTCACGAATGCCGAAATAAAGAGTCCCATAAAGCTACCACCATATTTGCCGTTAGTCCGAGCATCCTTGTGTTTGATTCGGCCCAAAAGAAGGCTTGAAGTTTAACATTTATAATTAGGCTTACCAAACTTTTCTTTTTGTTTTCAAAGACTCTTGCATTAAGAGGGGTTCCTTAGCTTCTTCTTATTTGTCTTGATTGCTATGCCAACCTCTTCTTCAAGCAGTAAGTCTAGAATCATTCAATTTTTATTGCACATAAATGTATATCTTATTCAAACTCTATAAGCGTATGTATTCATTAACTGATTGGATATGATCGTTTATATTTCCCAGGGATGATACTCGAGGCAGAAGAGAGGTGCCCAAAAGTAAAACCGTCGTGCGCAGCCATTCAGTGTGCAGTACTACCAAATCCATGCCCACAAATTAGATGCAGAGAAGGTTTTGTTCTTTATCAGCCGTGCTGTAGCTGCCCAACCTGCTGTCCTAAAGCTTATTGAATTACTTGTCCAATCCTGGTCTCACCGCATAATGTAATGAACCTGTTGTGACTACTCTGTTGCGCGGATGGTATTGTGTCTCTCATCAGACTTTGGAGTACCTTCCAGTATCATGTTTTTACGAACCTATCGGTGTTTGTATTTTCTCTTAGTATTTTTATGTGGCTAGCGGAATGTATCGGTGTGTATTTGTCGTTATGATATTTACGATGCAATAAAATTTATGCGGTTTACTTATTGTTTTGAACTGATCAGCAGAAAATCTTGTGTATTATGGTTCTACTATGGGTTTAAGCTTCCCGTCATCGAAAAAAAAGTGTCAAGCGATGTGTAGTGAGGTTGTGAAATCTCATAAGGGTTTAAGTTTAGAGGAAATCGATGAAAGTGCTTCTTGAAGTGTTTGGCGGTCTTGTTTTGGCTCGCAAAGTAGAAGTTAGAGTTGTTTATCATTGTTCTTTAGATTCTATATGCTGGTAGGCATTTGTTTGTGCTCTTTTTAAGTTGTACACGCTTGCATACGGCTGGTATGCTTTTTTTTTAAATGAATCATTTCTATTGACCAAAAAAAAAAAAAAAAATTGAACTGATTATCTATACTGAATGCCGAATGCAATTATAAACACAGTTACATTACAGGAATATGAATACCATGTATGATTTTTTTTTTTTTTTTTATGTGATCGAAAGAGAAGATTTATTAAAGAAGGAAGATTGTACAGATTTTAAACCAGTGGTGTATATGTTACAAACCAAAGCAAAAGGACTGATATTACATGAAAATTTCGTCCCAATTGTTGAGCACTGAAGTAGCAAAGTTCAAATGACCTCTTTTCTCCATAGCTGCAGCCCAAGTGAGAACTAATGATCTAGCCTCCGAACCAAGATCTTTGTCAGTCTTGTAGTTGTGTTTCTCCCCAAAACTGCGACAATTTCTTTCTCTCCAAAGAGTCCAAGCAACATCCACTCGTATGAGGCTTCAAATATAGTTTCCAGCAGCGCTTGAGAAACTTGAGTGATGCCAAGAATGAGCCAAAGAACTGTTGGAGTTAGGTGTGACCCAAGACCAACCCTCTGTAGGTAGAAACATCGACCAAACTGCACTATCCTTACGTGTATAAATAAGTGATTGTGTTTTTCCTCGTCATTACCACAAATACCATGTATGAGTTAGTCCTCTCAAAATTGTAAAGTGCCTGGTTTTTTCTGCCGACTATTCAATTTTTAATAGAGATGACTGTTAAATACTACCACATCGCCTAGGACAACCTGGGTGATGTAGTTCATAAGCCTTGGGTAATCCTATTTTTGTAAGCCGGTTTTCGATGATAGTTAGGCCCATGGGTTTTTTGACATGGTATCAGAGCTAGATTCCACCCCACTCAACGCACACCCGAGTCCGCGGTTTCCGCACCGCTCCGTCAGCCTTAACGAACCTAAACATAATATGGAAGGGCCACTCCACTCATAGCCAATTGGTTTTGAGTTGGATGCCCGCAGACTTTAACATGGTATTAGTGTTCAGTTCCGTGTCCGTGGGTTCCGTCCCACTCCGTTCAGTATCCTTGGGTTCCGTCTCAATCCAGTGTTCAATCCATGTGTCAAGTATCCTAATCCAGTGTGTCCAGTACTCAAACTCGACCTCTCTCGAGTTTGAGGGGGAGTGTTAGAAGATAGGCCCACATCACCTAGATCAGCCTTAACGAACCTAAACATAATATGGAAGGGCCACTCCACTAATTTCCAATTGGTTTTGAGTTGGATGCCCGCAAACTTTAACAGAAGATAGTCCACAAAGATAGGCCCGTACGCAGAGATAGGCCCAACGACCACCCGTACATAGGTCCACGTGTTATAGGCCACAAAGAGAGTGCCTTACACGTGAGGGGGCGTGTGAAGGATAATAGTCCCACATTGCTAATATCCCCATAATGAACTTAAAATATAATATGGAAGGGCCACTCCACTCATTGCCAATTGGTCTTGAGTTGGATGCCCGCAAATTTTCACATGGTATCAGAGCTAGGTTCCACCCCACTCAACGCACACCCGAGTCCGCGGTTTCCGCACCGCACCGCTCCGTCCTATCGTGGTTTCCGTACCACTCTGCCTAGTGTTTCATGGCTTCCATGCCATCATATCATGGTTTCCGTACCACTCTGCCTTGTGTTCATGGCTTCCGTGCCATCCTGTCTGTGTGCCCTAGGCGTTGAGGGGGGTGTTAAATAGTACCACATCGCCTAGGACAACCTGGGTAATGTAGTTCATAAGCCTTGGACAATCCTATCCTTGTAAGCCGGTTTTCGAAGATAGTTAGGCCCATGGGTTTCTTGACAATGACATACGGTTGAATTTTCAAACTTCAAATGCAGTAACATTTACGTTTGCATAACGTGTTGAAATGAAAGAAAAAAAGCATAACGTGTTGAAATGAAAGAAAAAAAAATAGAAGAAAGAATGGAACAAAGATCTTTGTTATTCTATTTTTCAGTTGTAGGTAAATTCAATAGTTTGAATTTGTACATTACTATATATGCAGAGGATTAGTTAGTATTTTTGATCATAACCATCACTCATCAACACCTAAATCATCGATAAACGGTACGTGCATATTATTACTAGTATCAAAGAAGAAGAACAAAAATCAATCATGGCAAAGATCACCATGTTCCTCAGCTTCTTTTTAGTTGTCTTGATTGCCATGCCAATCTGTTCTTCAAGCAGTAAGTCTACTTTCCTATGGATCGTATCTTTTAATTTTCATTAGTGGACCTAATTATCAACTAATTGTATATCATTCAGGGATGATACTTGAGGAGGTTGAAGCAGTAAACAAGTGCCCCAAAGTTCTGTGCCTACATGTCGTGTGCGCACAAAGTGTTTTTTGCCCACATGTTGTGCTTGAATGCCCAAATGGTCAGTACAAGCCGTGTTGTGGTTGCCCAAGATGTTGTCCTGTTTAAGTTATCTATAGGACACTGATCGTACCGCGTCTCATTTTATTTTTACATGTACTGTATTGTGTGTTCAATGGAATAAAACATAGGTATATGTAATTTTCTTAGTACTTAGAAATAATAAAAGGCATGCAGTTATGTGCCTGAAAAAAACGAATTTTACATGCAACATGTAGTAATCTATTCACAAAATTGGTCCAAAAGGACCAATTTTGTGTGTTTCTTTATCTATAAGACATCTAAACTTACAATTTATTTTAAAAGACATCAAATAAAAAGATTATATTTATATAGACAGATTCTAAAAAGATGTTTTACATTATTATTTTAAAAGACATGTACAGTCAGCTTTATATAGGGATTTACCTAGAATGCCCTTAAACCAATACCTCACCACCACCACCATCTACCATTACAAATAATAGCAAACGACCATCACCACCTCATTTCCAACCAGCACCACCACCACCGCCGCCACCTCCGTTACCAACTATAACTTCCGACCACCACCATCATTCCATTTCCAACCAATAACTCACCACCACCATTATCTACCATTA
>JAJJMA010285347.1:0-17469 GCA_023529015.1 Papaver nudicaule | reverse complement strand
GTTAGAGGTTTGGATATTGATTTTTGAGATCGTCCAAACTCTTTACCATAAGACTCACGAGCCAAAACGAAAAGTTGGTAGTATTTCGGTACCCCTTCTTTTTCAAGATCTAACTTTGAGCTCCAACTTTCGGACAAGAGAGGAGAGTTCAATAATAGAGGAGAGATTTGCTTTTCACTTCGATTAATGAGTCGAAAACACGACAAAAATATCTGGTCAACTGTGTCAAGTCAAATTAAATTTGTGGTCAATGGCAAAAGTGGGTGGGTTTTAAGCCATGGGACAACAATCTAAAAATCATGACATTTTTTGCTAATGGAACATAATTACCATGACAAAACACCTACAATCGCTCGTTATACATTTTTCTTTACGTGTAATATATCTCAAACATACCTTTTTGAGAAGTTTCACCGAAGGTGACCGGGTTATTCCGATATTCCAGTATGAGAATAGTATGAAAAACATCGTCATTTTTGGTGTTTCTAGACTTATTTGGATACTCCAGTAGGTATAATATGAGAAACATCCTTCGGTTTGGTGCTTCGTCGAAGATTCACGAATTATTCTGATACTCCAGTAGGAATAATACAAGAAGGCTAAGTGCATGCATCAGCGAAGAATGATCTCGACTTATTCTGATACCATAATAGTAAAGACAATCTTCGTCTGAACTCCAAAACCACTCCATAAATTGCCATACTCTAAGCCTGCAGGATCACTGATCCTATCCATTTATGGAAAATTCAAGGAAGAATCCTTGTAGAACCTTATAAGAACCCACTTTGGGCAAGTTTGAGTTAGAATCTTCCTCTGAACTCCAAACCACTCACTAAAATAGTAATGTAGTTGAGACAGTTTCCGTAGAAAGTAGTAATGTAGTTGAGACGGTTTTTTTGATTCTGTGGAAAATACTAATGTAGCCTAGACGGTTTTGTTGTTTCCATGGAAAATAGTGATATTTTTGAGACGGTTTTGTTTTTTTCGTAGAAAATAGTGATGTATTTGAGAATCTTCCTCTGAACTCCAAACCACTCCCTAATTTGCCATAATCTGAGCCAGGATCTTCTAGAGTAGCACTGATCCTATCCAAAAATGGCAAATTCAAGGTGGAATCCTTGTAGAACCATAAAAGAACCCATTTTGGGCAAGTTTGAGTTACAATCTTCCTCTGAACTCCATATCAACTCCCTAATTTGCCATAGAAAATAATAATGTAGCTGAGACGGTTTTGTTGTTTCCGTAGAAAATAGTAATGTATCTGGTTGCTGCCTACCGTCCTTAGCCTTCCTCTAGACCCGAGTGACTCTAAGATGGTTAGAATAAACAACTTTATTGGTCCAACATGTGGCCAATAAAATTGGGAAAAGTTGCTAGATATTTTAATTTTTCCATCTATCTCTCCCAACTTTCTACTTTTTCCAATTGGAGGCTAGGGTTCCTTGGAGACGCATTTGGGAGCTAGGGTTCCTTCATTTCAGGGTGAATTAGGGGTTTCTTCAGTAATTTCTAGTTTCTGATTTTGGGGATTTGTTATTGTTGTTTGGAGATTTGTTTTTATAAGAACTGATTTATGTTAACTAAGAACTGTTTTGTTCAAATTCAAATTGAAATTTGTTTGATTCACAACTTTGTGTAGAGATAAATATAGGTACGTCGAATATGGGTTCGCTAAGACTTAAGTTTATGGATGATAACATGACTTAGGTTTGAATTATTGTGTCTACTAAGATTGTTTCTATGAATTTGTTGTAGGATGGTTGAATCGCGCGTAAAAAAATGCAAAGGAAACGAAAGTTGAAGTTCCTTAGGGAGCTCAAAGATGGAGAGAAGATCCAAGTGGAGAGGCTGATGGGAACACCTTGCAAAAAGGGCGCAAAAAACCTGGCTGAGTATGTTCGATTTCTAGCTGAAAATGGCAATGTATTGCCATTATCAGTGTTTCACTGGTCGCGTATGCCTAGTGTAAAATTTCGGCAAGCAATACGAAAAATTAAGGTAAGTGTGCCATTATTACTTAAAGGTTGTACAGTGAATTTTCGTTATCTCAAAAATTGTAATCTTCCTTTTTTATGTCAGCGTAAATTCAGCTTTTCGAAGGACGTTGATGTTGATAAACTACTTTGTCAAAAACTGAATGAAACATAAAGGGATCACAAGTCCAAGATGAAAAAGAAAGGATTCGACAAGGGAAAAACTCTGGAAGAAAATCTCGCAAACCGACTTAAGCAAGTTTTCAAGAGTCAATGGAGACCATTGGTTGAACTGTGGAGCCAGGAGGAAAACCAAGTAAGTTGCTCCATTTGTTTTTCTTAGTTTTGATTTTTGAATTACTAGAGACCCTATGTGTGGCTACTTACACTCTATTATATTCTCATGGGAATGTGTTTTGTTCGTTTCTTTGTCACAGATTAAAGCTGCTAAAAATGTACAGGACATATTGAAACAAAAAGTTAAGCACACTCGTGGCTCTAAGCCACACATAGAAAAAGCAAGAGAGGTAAAGCATATGCCCAACACTAAGATTATTTATGATGATTTGTTATATAGCTTGTATGTACATTGTCTACTCAAAACTATTTTTACAGTTGCAAGATAAACTAGGAAGATTCCCTGAGCGACTTGAAATATTTGAGGAGACCCATCTAAAGAAACATAAAACATCGGATGGATCAAAAGTTCGAGTTATGGAACCTGTGGCAGCTGAACTACACGTATACTTTTATGACTGAATACTTTCTTTTTCTGCATTTAAATTTGAAAAGTGGTTATCACAGTTGATGCTTATATCAATTTTGAACTATGTATAGGGTCGAATGGTGGAATACCAAAACCTGGCTAGCCAACGCAGTTGTGATGGGTGCTGATAAAAAGGGACGTGTTCGGTGTCTTGGAAACTTTGTCAAGCCAAAAAAATTCTGGGGTGATGAGCCATCATCCAGTTGGGCTGCAAAGTTAAAAACCGAGAACGAGAACCTTAGACGTGAGCTTGCAGAGAAGGATAAACAGATTCGATATCTCGAGTTTCTAGTTGATCATCCTTCAATGAAATGTTTGGGGGTACGTATACTTGATAGTTTTCTTTCTTAATGAATTGGTAAAAATGAATACGTAATTTTCAACTTATTCACTGAATATTGGCTCTTCTGTGATTGGCTTGTAGGGAATTGTTCAACTTATCCACACTCATTACTCGAACAACAGAACACTTGTTGTATTGTCTCGGTTATCTTCTTGTGTTCATTTACTGTGTTCTGTTTTTTGTTTGTCATTTTTATCACCTAGTTATTTGCATAAGTTTGATTGGTTATATTGGCTGTAGCTTTAATATTTGATGATATCCATATTGTTATGTGAATTTGAGTTAGAAATGTGAAAACAAAACTTGTCAATAATATGTACAATTTTCCATATTTGCAGTTTGACTGGGAGGTGCGAGCTGGAGAACGGAAGAGGTCAAATGAAACTGAAGCACCAAATGACACTGAAGCACCAAATGACAAGGATCAAGTGACTTCTGAAAATCCAGGATGATTTAACTTTTGGTGTAATTACATGGCAGTCTTGTTTATGTAATGTTAATGCACAAGTTCTAAAGGATTTGACAATTTTTTTGTTTTTAAAATGTACCGGATGTTGAACAAAGTAGGAATGTTTAATCTAATTTCCATTTAATTCCGTGATCAGTATTCAGCAATCTAGCTATTGAACAAGATTAGATTCGATATGCCCATTTTCAACTAAAATGAAGAAGAAAAAGGTTAATTCCAAATGGCCAACTGTACTGAACTTGCATTGATAATTCTGACATCCCAAAATAAACCAAAAACCACAATTGTACTGACTTATACATTGTACTGATAATTCTTACATCCTCTTCTTCAAATTCAGGTTGATTCGAACCTTCACCCTTCTCCATTGTTGGAACATTTGCAATCAACCTCCTCACTGTTGCAAATGCATCCTGCAACAACCTTGATTCTTCATCATCAACACTATTAGTTGGTTTTTGATTGGGATTCATGGTTGCAGAGAAATTGGAAAATGGTGAAGTTCAATTTAATGAAACTGAAGTTTGCAATGATAATTCTCAAATTGTACTGTTGGATTCTCCAATAATGGTAAATTTAATGAAACTGAAGTTTGCAATGATGAATCTCTCTAATCACGCGCATGGTTTTATATTACCCTAATATTTTATGATAAGTGGCAACTGTTGGTATTCTAACCGCCGACAACTGTTGATATTCCAACGGTAACCGACGGTTAATTCATTTGGTTAAGGGACTCGACGTTGCCTTCTCAACAACCACAACTTGCCAGGCAGAACTATAAAAAGGGAATGGGTAAAATATTTTCCCAATTGTCCGAACATGACCTATACAAAGGATAATATAATACACTGGGACCCCTGACCATCAAAGAAATATTTTGAGTTAATTGTTTTTCCAAACCTTTCAAAAGAAATTCAACTATCAGGATATTGAGAATTTTGCTAATTTGTGCATTTTGCTAAAAATTACTAGAAAATAAAACTGACCTATGACCCATGCTTGGACATATGAAAACGTAGAAAAAGAAGAATGTCTTAAAAGATATTCAGTTTGTATCATCTAGAGGAATGTGAAAAGAAACTACTCCTCTAAAAGTAAGTAATTAAGCCTTATTATGCAGTTGAACGCATTTATTGCTGGGTTAGGGGTAAACCAAAGGTTTGAGAATACAAAATCCTCAGTAAAAACATTTTTTTTTGTTTTCCATTTTCATTTTCAAATCTAATCCCCTGAGAGGTTGAGTGTGTGAAGTGAAAGGTTGAGTGAACGACCAGACTAGACCAGCCTTCCTAGCCACGTACAACTACATGTCAGGAACCTGCAATTAGACTAGATATAAGATTAGGTAATGACTAATAATTAATGTTGCTAATGATGGTGCTAGAAACGCGTGGGAGCAGGAGTGTTCTCAAGAGGAGAAAAATGGGCATAGGGAAATGGAAATTGAGATGACTTTTGATAAGAATTGTGTCTGAAAATGAACTGTTTTCATTGGAAATAACCACCGACAGTAAATGTCCATAAATAGACGCGTTAATCTTGCTTTAAAATCAATAGAGAAGATTTTCAAAGGTATACGTTAGAGTAATTAGAGAAATTATAGAGAAAAGTGAGAAACAACTATGGCTGATCAGAACAACAACAATGGTGCAAACAATGCTGATCAGAACAACAACAATGGTGCAAACAATGCTGAAGATGATGTATTCTTTCAGTTCGTGAAAGAACTTGCTTTGGGATTGTCGCTAATTTCAATGGAAAACTTGGTGAAGGATTTGAACAATCAAATCAAGATAAAGAAAGCGAGAGAGGAATTTCTTCAGTTGATGGCTGATCATACTCCTGAGTTTGATCTATGGTTAAGACATAGGGAGGCAAGGAAAATCAGAAAGATGGGTGGTGATGATCATGATGACCGTAAGAAGAGGAGAAGTGATACTGAAGAAGAAAGTGAAGAAGAGGAGAATCAAGGTCAAGTAGCAATGGAAGAAAGTGAAGAGGATACAACATCTGAAGATGAAAGTCAGAAAGAAATGGAGAGACTTTTCCGTCTGTATTGGAAGGAGAAAACCCAATACCCTGCGATTTTTGCTAGAACCATGCTTGAACCCTTATCTGATGAGAAACAGGAATCTGAGGCGTCTGAAGAGTTGGAGGATGAGGAGCAGAGGAAAATGAAGAAGAAAGGAAAGGCTATGGGACTCCTGATTCTAGTGATGATAATGATATTGATCCCGAGGATTATTACCACATGATGGGATATGACTCAGATCATGATAGTGCCGAGGATGATGACCAAATTCCCTCGTTGCAGATCACATATGTAAATCTTCATCAATTTTGTTATCTTTGAGAGAGGTTTCAATTTATTGAAGCTTGAAGAAAAATCCTCTCGAAGACGGCTAATTAGGTAGTAGTAGTAGTCTTTGTCTCTTCTTGTCTGCTCAGGTTGTTATTTCCCGGTTTTAAGTTTTGATGTTTTTTGGTGGTTGGTGGTTTTGGGGAAATTTCAGGTGTTATGTTGGTGGATTTTGAGAAAGATTCAGGTTGTTTTGGGGATTTTGGGCTATGATGCGAAGTAGCCCTTGTTAACTGGTTGTAAATGATGAATATGAATATCTTTAATGGAACTATTTTTGTTAGTGTAATGAATATGAATATCTTTAATAAAAGTTTGTTTATTTGGTTAGCTTGTTTATCTAGTAGATAGTTTGTCTATTTGTTTATTAATCTTTGTTTTTTGTTTTAATGATTGAAAGTGGGGATGAAAGTCTGAATGATTAACAAAAAAAAATCGAAAGATAGATTGAAAGTATTGAATATGATTTTCACTGATAAGAATTGATGAAAACGTTAGTGATTTTTAGAGAAGGAAATGGTGATTTTATAGACACTAGCACTAGGAAATGTTATGTACTCTGGTGGTAAATGAAATTTTGTCGTTAACTGAAAGGGATTCGGCATCCTACCACTAGCACTACATTTTTGCAATATAGTTTTCAGCAATAGAGCCAAAATTCTAGAGCCAGAATTCTGGTTGAAGAATTTCAATCAACCAATAAACAGATGGAATGTAGGTAGATTTCTCATAGGGTTGCTGAGTTTATAGACACTAGCACTAGGCAATGTAATGTAGTCTGGTGGTAAACGAGATTCTGTCGTTAACTGAAAGGGATTCGGCACTACATTTCTCAATATAGTTTTGGTTTGTTCAGTTATGTGTATTTGTATTGTTATTGCTCAATATTGCACTAGGCAATGTAATGCTCTCTAGTTCAATTGGGATGCTAGTTTTTCTGATTTTGCTTTTCTTCACCTACATTTCTTAGCTTGTTTTCTACTATAACATATCTACGTTCTATCATCTAATAAATTCTCTTCCTATAAAAATAAAATCACATCTACAATCACATGAAAAAACAGACTACAATGACTAACTACAATTATAATCACAATCAACAAACACAAAAATCAGACAAATCAACAAAAATCCTACAACAACAAACAAATCTGAGAGATTCAGACCTTCAATACTCATAACCAAAAATTCATCATTAACACTCAATGCATAGTTTCAACTATAGATGTTGTAAATTTCAAATTCAAAGGGATACAAGTGAAATACCTTAAACAATAGAGCATCGTCAGATCAAAATTTCAAATTAGCGTCAATCCTTCTATAAAAAATCGACTAAACTCAAACCAGTTTTCAAATCGACAATTCATAGAAGATTTGTCTGATGATGTTGATGAAGTTCCCCCAAGCTAAATCTCACTGTGCTCGACGAATTTGCTGGTCAATTGGACGTCGGCAGGAAAAGAAACCGGCAGAGAAAAGAAATCTGCGAGAGAATGGAGTGAATGATTTTACTTTAAGTTGTTGGTGTTGGACATATAACCATACAACGGAGCTAATTCAGACACAATAAATGAATTCGTAATTTCAAATGATTTTCTTTTATTTCCTTTTGGGTTTTCTTATTTTCGGATCTGTGATATCAAGTTAATCCGTTGTATTAAAATTCTGGTTCTGTTACGCTGTTGGGGTTGAAATTTCATCAGCCCAAAAGTTGGGTGGGGAAAAGAAAAGTCGAGGCTAACTTAGGAAGTTCACCCAAATATTGAGGGTAGGCGGGTAATTGCACCAACAAAAACACGGAGCACTGAAACAAATCGCATTTTCAATAACCATTGAAGACGTTACGAGCTTTCCAACAGCGTATGCGCGTTGCTGAAATGCAAACCGTCACTAACGATGCTTTTGGTAAAAACCTAGTGGGGTATGTATACGATGCTCCCTACTTTTTAGGAAAAAGTCAAACGTGCCTTTTTTTTTTTAAATTGAGGGAGTACTTTATAAACTGTTAGTTCATTTCAATATTTTTGTGCGCTTAATACAATTAAAAAGATTAGGTGCACATGAGACGGGACGGTACGGTTCTTGCCCTGAACCAGTACCTGTACTCATAATTTTTCGGTTCCAATTTTTGAATCCAGTACCTGTAACCAGTACGTTTGGTATGGTTCTTTTTTGGTACCCAAGTTTTCGGTCTTGTATAGGTACAGGACCAGGTAGTACTTGTTAACAAAACACATGTTTTTTACCTAACTATGACAGTACAAAAATACAATAATAACACAGTTAAATTAAAAATCTTTAAGTTCAACATTAGCAAGTAGAAACATTATCAACATAGTTCAATACTAAAGTATTTGAGACTCTAACTGTGTTCAAATTAAAAAGTAAACAAGATTGAAAGTTAATTAAATGTGAAATTTAAAGTTAATTAGTTAACTTAATCGGTGGTTGTGAGTTCGATTACCTGATTTAATCCTAAGAATTAATCGTCGGTGAGAAATTTGACGGAAGAAGAACTGAAGAAGAGAGGAAAAGAAAAGAAGTCGCAACTGAGAGATAGAAATTTCGAGAAAAAGAGATATTTTTGGAATAAGATGTTTATATACTAAATGAACGGCTAGGATCTAAGATATCTAGTGGATTAGATTAGTCGGTTCTTTTGAGTACGGGACGAGTAGGTACTAGCATAGAACTAGTCTCTGTAACCAACCTACTTCGGTACCTAGTTTTTAATCCATGTCCCATTGAATTTGGTACAAGTATGCCGCAAATTGTGCCCCCACAACTAAAACTTTCTGGCTTCGCCACTTATTACACTGGCTGTTTTAGGGGCCGGTTGATTTAGTAGGGAAGTCGGAAAACAATATTACTATCCTAGGGGATGTTATAAGGGGTGTCAAAAAATAATGAAAAGTCTAAATTACCCTATAGAATAAAAGCCTAGTTTTGTAACCAAAAACAAAATCTAAATCTCCTCCTTCCACTTCTCCCCATGTTTCACCACCATTACTGCCGGCACATGGGGCCGCCACCACCACCTCCTCCATCGCCACCTCCGCCGCCACCACCTCCTCAACAATGAAAGTAATGAAAATGAGTCCCTCCCTGAAAATCAGTTTTATTATTTAATTTTGTCTATGACTCAATTTTTATGTGTGGATTGTTTGATTGATTGATTAAGAAATAGGGTTCAATGAGATTTTTGTCTGGATTAAACCCTAGAAATCCAATCGAAATATTAAGTTTCCAGAATTTTCGGCTGGATTAGTTCTGTATTGCATGCATTGTTTCCAGACGAAAAATTGAGTTTGTTAAATTATGTCACAACCAACCTAGCCGAAAATAGGGTAAACTGTGAAAAATCCAGACGATTTTTAGTTTCGGTTTGATTATCTAGGTGAATTCCATACAAAAAGTTGGGTTTGTTAAATTGTGTCACAACCAACCTAGCCGAAAATAGTGTAAACTGTGAAAAATCCAGACGATTTTTGTTTCGGTTTGATTATCTAGGTGAATTCCAGACGAAAAGTTGGGTTTGTTAAATCGTGTCACAACCAACCTAGCGGAAAATAGTGTAAACTGTGAAAAATCCAGACGATTTTTGTTTCGGTTTGATTATCTAGGTCAATTCCAGACGAAAATTTCTCTGAAACCAAATTTGCTAGAGTCTGTAAAGTTTCGACTGAAATTTCTTTCAAAAATCTAGACGAAACAAGAAATTACAGCACAATGAAAAATTCAATTTCCTGAAATTTCGGATGGATTTGTTGACAAAAATCCACACGAAATTTAGTGGTGGTGGTGGCGCCATTGATGTCGATAGTAGTGGTGGTGGTGGGATTGGTGCCAGAAGTGGTGGTGGTGGTGGCGTTGCTGCCACTAGTGGTGGCGGTGGTGGCTCTGGTGCCGGTAGTGGTGGGGGTGGCGGCGCTTGAACAGTTTAGTTATAATTAAGTAGGGGTAGTTTGGCAATTAAAAAAATATTTGGATAAGGGGTTTTGGAAAAAAGCTATTGGACACCCCTATTTTGTCTCATTATCCGGCTTCCCAACTAAATCAGCCGGCCCCTAAAACAGCTCGTCTTATTACATGCACCATATTTATTTAACTTGAGATCCAACATTGCCGAAAAAGGGTGTATATTTATAGATTCTTACCACTTGATTATCTAGAAAGCAAAATCTACTTCCCTATTTTTCTAAAAGTTTGGTCTGGGAGACCTTGTGACATGCGTTTTGTACGTATACTTTCTTGCTTCTTTCTCCATGTCATGTGTTCTTTTCTATAATCATGGCATAAGTTCGTTGGCCATAAGTTTTCTATTAGCAACAAGATGAATCATTTGCAAGGGAAAGAGTGGATTTAGAGCTGATCAATGTCATCTAATATAAAAAATGAAATACCATTTAGCAATTATTTATGCGCAATCCAGGTACCCCATGTTCCCAACATGACATCACATTTCTTGAGAAAACTAATAAGATAATTTCCAAAGGGACCCATTACGCATCCGATAAAAACATTATACATGAATTTTCGAAGCCCAAGTCAAACTTCAGCATCTTCAAGGTTTTTCTTCTTCTTTGTTTCAGACCTTTCTCCCAAGGCTTTTATTGAAACAAAGCTGCTCATGTGCGGTACAGCACTAAGCCATAACCTCTTCTCATCATCCCAAGGTTTTACTAATTTAGTCAATTTTGGGTCATAGCAATAAAGTGTTGAACCTCGGTGCACAAAGAGGACTTCGTCTTTTCTGGTAATTAATATCAGCTCAACCGGAAATTCCCTATCCAATTCGCAAGCGGAGTGGTATGCTATACTAAAGTCCTTACACCAAATTGCCCCTGTCGCATTTTTCTTCAAAGACCATATATCGAGAAGATGTTCTTCGTTTCTTTGATGACAAAAGCACAAATTACCTCTCAATGCTTGCACCATATAAAAACACTTGTGCAAAGGACCATGGCAGGGTGGCGACTGGATTATTCGAAATTCTTCATCGGCCAAGTTGAAAGCCACAATATTCTCGTAATCAATCCAGTGAAGAGATCCATCCACAAAGATTCCCAGAGAAGTTGGCGTAAACAACTGGTAGGATGTTTTACATATGGTTCTCCACCCACTGCCACTGCCGATTGTGTATACCTGGAACTCTCCACTGTCGAATTCGTTCGAATAGGGGTAGAAGATCCTAACGACTTTGTATTGATGATTGGTCATTGACTGGACGTACCCAAACCCAAAGGTGGCTTCATAATCTTCTTCATGTAAGGTGTATTCTGGAAGATTGACATATTCCCCAGTGCTGGGATTGCATATGTGGATAGGATCTAGAATGCCATGGTGATATTTGATGAGACAAATCAGACCGTTATGCGAACCAACTATGACTTCCACATAGGCCTCAGGAGGAAAGCTGATGCTGGTTTTTTGAAGTGTCTTGTAAGAGAATTTCTCATGGATATTCATCTCATCATTATAATTGTCTCCGTAATAAAGTCGCATACCTATTGTTTTATCTTTTTCATCATCTAGAAAGGAGAAAAGAAGACCTGAAGAAGCAGCAGCATCGCCATAAGTAGCAAGTTGTAGTAATTGACGTTGATGGTGCAACTTAGCAAATTGATTCCATCGATCAGTGAGGAGTTTCAGCAAACTTTTGCAAACTAATTTGCAATCTAAAACAGACTCAACTGGTAGTCGAGAAAGTATGTCTACTACGACATCTGATGGAAGGCGCTCCATGGTTATTATTCCTTGTGACATATAAAAACAAAAACAAAAAAACAGATGAGTACTGTCAAGCAATTGAACCCACTGCAAAATAAGATGCATATACAAAAGGAACCCGCTGTTAAAAATACTAATATCTGATAAACATCTGCAATATCATAATGGCACTAGCGTGGCTGCGAGTGCGTAGTAGGATTGTGTAAACAAGGTGTAAAGAAAAAACTAGTCCCTGACCTCCTGGTCAACCGTGCAGTTGGTAAATAACTAATAACCGTGCATTCACCCCAACAAATTACTGAAGATTGTAGTAATATGTACAACACGCCATCTTCTGCCTAAGTTGCGGAGTGAGCAGCTAACCTATGTTAGAAACCTAGCTAGCAAGGCTGATTGAGATTGCATCAAAACCGAAAGATAATGATAAGAATCGTCAGTCTAAGTATGTGGTTATAATGATTAACTTATATATTCAGAACAGTTATTTCTGACATGATATATGGAGTAGTGACCAATTTGCTGCACCATCGCCAGTACTGGCTGAACTTTTCGCAAAATACTTTTCATGTCCATCACAATGAAGTCCAAGTAACGGATCGGAAATAAGTAGGAGCAATTTGAAATTCACATTGCCCGTACAAGCAGCATTCGAAGAAAGAGGATCCAACGTATATATGCGAATTCACACGAACTAGTATTGACTAATTTTCTACTGATGGAAAGCAATACTACATTCTACCGTATATGGAAGATACCACGTCGTTGTCTTTTCACATTACAAATCAATTAAATGGAACATTGAAGGCAGTCAAAGAACACATGTTATGAAAATACAAAGGTACTGCAAACCCCATCTAGGACACCAACATATCACCACCCTCTCGCCCAGATGGTATACCATACGTCAACTACCACACCGATCATAGGTAGAAACCCCAACAAATGACCCCAAAACGTGGTACTATGAGCCCATTATTTAGTTGTCTAATCGATGATTTTTCTTCTTAAAATTATGGGATTTTAACTCTTGGTGTTTTACCTCTTAGATATCATGTTAAAAACAGATGCGTTTGGCTCCAAGTGTGCATTTAGTTGCTTTTAATGTGCACGGTATTGGTATTTGGCAGTTGGTAGGTCTTCAAGTTTCCGATTCCATAGTGTTTGCCTTAATGGCATCACTTGGGTCCGAGAAAAGCAAAAATGGAAGAAAGAAAGGGTAAAGCAAAGCAAAGCACATACCCTTTTTCATATACAGTGTTGTGTGTTTCTATAATTGCGTGCTGACCTTATGAAATTCAATAGGAATGTTAAGTGGAACCCTCACCTGAACTTCTTAGCCTTGTGTAAACTCCGCTACCACCTATAAAGCACAACTGAAAAATAGACGCCCTTATAGTGTTTATATAAACACATGACTTCTTTAAGTACAAAAGAAAAACTGAACATTATTTTCTTTTAGGCATTTCAACAAACAATTAGAAGTATCTAATTTTTTTCTTGAACATTTAACCGTAAACTGAAAAGTAAGGGATTTGATTTTTTGAGTTTCAACTGAAATTCAACTCATACCCACAATCAAATCTTCATCTCATCCCCAAAAATCGACAAAAAGATTATGAAAAAAGTAAAGAGATTAAAACCTTCATAAAACTATTTTGTGAAAGAAGAAACATAAAAAGTTGCTTACCTATAAGCTTGGTGGAATCAGATTTCAGATTAGGGCACAAAATTTAAGAACAACAAAATGCCGAATTGGAGGCAAGAAGAAGAAGAAGTAGTAATCAAAGAGAGAGCCCAGAAGAAGATTTTTTTTATATTTTTTTGCTACAGTATGATAAGTATCTGCAATGGCACTAGGTTGGTGCGTAGTAGGATTATGTAAAGTAAAATACCTTCTTAATCGTTGGATCCACCCAGCATTCACCCCAACAAATTACAGAAGATTTAATTAATGATAAGACTCGTCAGTCCAATTATGTGGCCAATGATTTACTCGTGATTTCCTGCATGTGAGTGACGTGAGTTGTGACCACTTTGCTGGCACCGTGGCCTTTTCACCGTACAAAGTGGTGAATTGATGCCCAAAATACTTTTCATGTCCATCACAATGAAGTCCAAGTAATGGATCGGAAATAAGTGCATAAATAGGTGGAGATTTGAATTTCACATTGCCGGAACAAGGAGCATTCGAAGCAGGAATTAACTTATTGAGTCGTGCTATAACACGGTCACCCTCAAAATCAAAGAATGAAGTCGCGTCTTCCAACCGTTCATCTTGGTTCCTCGAGTTTCGCTTTCTAGATCTACTTTATTTAAATTTATTTTATCTGACATAGCTTAATTATTTACAATCAAAGCCTCACCACTTTCATATATTTATTTTGTAGTCCTTGTAAAGAGAGAGAAGAAGAAACAGAAAACAAAAAAACAGAGGAAGGAGAAACAGAAAACAAAAAAACAGAGGAAACATAGCAAGGAAAAATAGGCATCATTGAGAGATCAAAATATCAATATCTTAAACCCAAGTCTTCCAAAATCTTAAACCCAAATCTTCCCGAACTAGTAGAATTCATGGCGTTTAAATTCCGTCGATCCTCTTCCCAAATCTACAAATGGAAGAGAATCTGTGCACTTTACAAAAAACAAATATGTGCACTTTACAAAAAGAAAATCTGGTATTAACATTGTTACGATGCCAGCCAACTCTACAAACGGAAGAGTATACCTATTCCGAATAACAAGGATCAATGTTCAGATCGAAATAGCTTCTTTTGGGATGTTGTCGCTCTTCTTCATTACAACCAACTATATTGTCCTCAAATTCATCATTATTACGGTGTCTACTACGGCTTGCTTTGACGGAGTGAGTAGTACTTGCTTTGGCACGTGATCGTTTCGCAGTTTCGGTCCTTGGTTTCTTACTTGGTCTAAGAACACTACATGAAAAACAAACAGTTACTGATTGATTATGTCTCATATTAGTGATGTTAGATAAAATGAGCATTAACACTACTGGAAAAGCTCTAGGCAGATGCTAAAATGAAACTAGAACATAGTCGGATGAATGTAAAACCATAAATTAATCCCAAATCAACCACCTGGGCATGATGCAGGCCACAAAGAGAACTAAAAAAGCACTATTCATTAAGGCTAGGATACAGTTAAGATGTTACTGCAACCATACTTATACGAACTGCAGGGCATAGTTCAAGCAAGAGCAACCAAGAGAAAGTAAAACAACAACGGCTACATTAAGGGATAACTAGTCCACAAACTTTAACAAATGAAGTGGGTAATTAAGGAATCTAGTAGCATCTACCGTCATCTAGATTTTAGGGTAAGTTTGCCTTGTGCATGTCTTACAGTGTACATTGAACTCTAATATTTAGATGCTATAGTAACTGGAGATGTGTACCTTTCAAGGGAATAACAAAAAAATAATTAATGAAAATGAACTTATGTGGAGTCCAGTAATGTACCTTGCAGGGGTTTTCGGTGTTTTATTTGCAGTTGAAGAAGCATTGCCTTTTTCTTTGGGTTTCAATCTTTTGTCAAGAAAAGATTTTATTTTACTTGTTCGACCCTTAGTTTTAACAATGTCGGGATCACGAATGGAAGTTTTCGGAGTTGTCGATGCATTCTCAACACATTCAACTCTTGCTCTCGAATCATCTTGAGCTAGATCCATGGAGTTACCTGGAAGAATATTCAAAGCTTCGTCGACCTCTTTCAATGCTTTATGAAGAACTGCCAGAGTGACTTTGAACATTTCAGGTGAAGAAGAACCTTTGATTGCAATGTTAATAGCTTCTTGACATAGCTTACAATACCGGACTGCAGCAGTATCACCTGAATTAACAACAAACTCTTCACCCTGATCAGATATTACCGATCCTGACTTAGCATTTGTTGTCCATCGTTTTAATATGTACTGAGGTGGGAGACTTTGAACGTTCACAATCGAGAAAATCTTTAATATATGCCGACACAAGTAACCTGCAAACTCATATAACAGACAACTACACTTCACGGTTTTGTCATTAGAGTCATATGTAATTGTACGAATCTTTTTTTCATGCCCGAAACGCCACACATGATAAGTTGACTTCGTTCCACTTTTAGATATTTCATTTTGACAATAATGCAGTGCCTGATTTAACTGTTCTTGGAACTTGTAAAATACTTTCTTTGTATAAATTATGGATGCCTCTTGCTCAATATTCACATAGAACCTCAGTAATGGTTTCCTATACTTAGTCTCGTAATCTTCGTCATTTTCAGCTTCACGTCTAGCTGTTATAGCCATTTCATATTGCCTAATGAACTCGCAAAGAGGCATGTCCCTTTTCATAAAATGATCGAAGTATGCATTAATACTTTCGCTACGCTGAGTTGTGTACATATCCGCACAAAATATATCACGAGTATAAACCGATGCCCATTTTTCTTTTTTCTTGTACAGCTTCAATAACCACTTGTTATCAGTTAATTTATATTTCTTAAGCATTGATTCCCATCCAAACTCAAACTCTTCTATTGTTTCATTACCATATAAACACTTGTTAAAATCAGCCGTAAACTCAGGATATTTGTTAATGGCATGAGATAAATGCTTACTTGCGAGTCTACTTATATGCCATAAACAGTAACGATGATGTGTACCTGGCAAGATGTTCCGAATAGCCCCCGCGATAGCCGACTCTTGATCTGTAAGAATAACCTTTGGCTTCTTACCATGCATTGCTCTCATCCACGTTTTCATAACCCATTCAAATGACTCTTCAGATTCGGAATGAAGCAGAGCACCACCAAATAATGTAGTTTGATAATGGTGATTCACTCCTACGATAGGAACAAATGGCATACCGTATCTATTAGTGCAGTAAGTAGGATCGAAGCATACAACATCTCCAAAGTGGTAATAATCTACCCGTGACTTAGCATCTGCCCAAAAAAAATTAGTCATCTTGCCTTCTGAATCAACTTGGATAGGCTGAAAGAATGATGGATTTTCTACCTGTTGGCGCTCAAAATAGTCAAGTACCGCTTGTGCATCTCCATTTTTAAGATCTTTTGTTCTTCTTGCAGTCAAATAGTTTCTTGCATCTTTTGAAGTAAATCCAACATTTTGAACTCCACCAGAAGTTACTGACATGAAGTTCATTGCAAGATTAGTCTTTATCCTTGCTAGACGAAAGTTGTCAATAAGTTGTTTCTGACCACCACTCATTTTTCTCATTGATTTCAGATTATGCCTTTTGTTTGGGGATACAAGAGGATGGTTGTGTTCTTCTATAACTTGGGTTACAGCCCATTTTTCAGCTCTTCTTCTTATAATCATTTGCGCTTTACAGTCAGTTCTGGTGATAGCTTGCTTCCTCTTAAGTTGTTCAACAGGCTTAGCTCTAGCATCACGTTTACCTTGACGTGCGCAACAAAATGTACGCCCAATTATGATCTTATTTTGTGCTGTACTCTTCCGCGATATACAACTACTATGCCTTCGAATGCTAAATCCTAATTTTCCAGCATAACAATTATAAAATTCATAAGCATCCTCTTGCGATTGAAACTCTTGTCCAACGTATGGACGATACTCATTTAATCCATCAGCATCTAAAGCTCCACTAGTATTATGACTTACTGACTTGTCATATTGCTCTAGATTTTCTCCTGTTGTAACTTGTTCTTCCACATTAAAGTCACACAGTTGATGTTCATCCCCACTGATATATACAGTTCCTACACACAAAAAAAAAGAGCATTAATCATTCGTACCAACTTAAAGGATGCAACTAAATACTGTACTTGTACTTTAAATTGATG
>JAJJMA010285336.1:0-13239 GCA_023529015.1 Papaver nudicaule | reverse complement strand
TCTCTCTCTCCAGATTACGATGATTACTGCCGTCGGAATAAGACTCCATATGCATAGTTACCAGACTGTGTAAAATGCGAATGATGCTAGGAATGAGCCAATGTACTCATCGAGTCTGGAATAACATATGCCAATGCTTGATGAGTACAATGTCAGACCAACATATTTAATGTCCTATAGTACTTATGTTGATACAGTGAACAACAGATGTCTCCAATATTCAACAATACCATCGGTGTTCTTCGCGGCACTTTGATGATCACCAAAAACGAACGCGAATTAATGTAGCACAGACTCCTTGAGAAAAAAAACTCTAAGCACTATCTTACTTAGTTTTCTTCTCCTTCTTTTCTTTCTCAATGTTTTTTTTTTTAAAATATTTTTGACTACATTGAATCAGTCATTACAGCTTTCAATTCTAATAAACTTCCTTTGTATGTACTAACAAGATGGAGGAGATTCAATGAAGCCGTTATACATTGGTATTTTATGCATAGCTATATAGATAAGTAAACTTCTCAGCTATAAGCTTGCCAAGAAAGGAGATGCCTTAGGGAAGGTGTTAAAACAGTACATGAAAATAAACCTATCTTCTTGTCTTGTACTTACATTTGTCTAGAGGCTATGATTTTTTTGTATAATTTTATGTTGATTCCTTCTTGTAAGGATTTGTATTTATCGTGTCATGTTTAACTGTTGCCTCACTTTGGTATAACATGCCTCAAAGTCAATCTAGACAAGAGTACAGTGATTAGCATTGGAAATGATGAGAAAATTGCTGATATTGCTGAGATCATGCAATGTAAAGTGGAAACACTTCCAATCAAGTACCTAGGAATGCCTCTTAGTGCTGCATCCAAACAACTTTCCATATGGGAACCAATTTTTGACAAATTCAAGAAAAAGTTAGCAAAATGGAAAAGAATATTCTTGTCCAAAGCTCAAAGACTAGTACCCATCAATAATGCTTTGGCAAGTCTGCCAATATATTTCATGTCTCTCGTTCCCATTCCAGATGATATAGAAAAGAAGATGGAAACTTTGATGAGACACTTTCTTTGGGTTGGAAATTCAGATAAAAAGAAAATATGTTGGTTAGCTTGGGAGAAAATAAGCAGACCAAAGAAAATGGGTGGACTTAGATTAAGACATCTAAGGGCAACCAACAAAGCCTTGCTCACAAAGTGGAGATGGAGATATATATCTGAAAAAGAGGCTCCTCGGAGAAAAGTAATCCAACTGAAAACAGACTCAGAAGTTGATGACATCGGTACTAATATATTCACACTGCCTCAACTCAAGGGAGGGGATTATGGAAAACTATACAAAATGAAGATTACTTATTCCACGCTAATTCAACAATCACTATGGGTTCAGGTACACATGTTAAATTCGGGATTGATGCATGGGCAGGAAACATACCCATCTACAAGCAATATAAGTTCGCATTCAAGGCTGCCATAAAAAAGAATGCAACTACCAAAAAGAGCTCATACACAATGGAAGATGGAGAATTGCACTTAAAAGAAATCCCAATGCTAAAGCCATCACATAGTTCTCCAACATTATCAATTTCCTGGGATCTCCACCAACTTTGAACTCGGATGAAGACTCCATTGCTTGCAACTCAGCACCAGCTTACTCAGTGAAAGAAGGATATCAACAATTCATGAAACAGATGCTCCCCTCTCCCCCAAACTTTGATTTTGCCTGGAGAAAACATGTACCACCTAAATCTCAAGTTCTAGTGTGGTTGGCCAGTCAGAATGCGATCCCAACTGTTGATAATCTACTTCGAAGAGGTTGTGAAATCGCTGTAACATCTTCCAGCCTCTGTATTTCAGCGGATGAGACAGTAGAGAACTGTTTAGAGACTGGCAGTGTGCAAGAGGTAAGAACTTGAACAAAAAGATTTGGCCAACCATGCCTTTTGCGATGGTTTGGGCAATTTGGAGCGAAAGAAACTGCAGAGTTATGGGAAATAAAAGAAGGAGAGACCTAAATGAAGTGATCATTGAAATGAAAATGAAGAATATATCAGTGGGGCTCTATTCCTAATTGGTCAAACACCATACCTTCAGAGATTTACTCTTAAACTGGGATGAAATAGTCGATTGCAATATCTGATTGCAATAACTGAAATAAATAACTGTACTCTCTTTAATGGGATCTGGGTATGGGCTTGAGCCCATCTTGAAAGATTACACTATACTAATTATCCCGACCCTAATAAAATGCTAGACCTCTTATTTTCTGGGTGGGGTGGGATCATTAGGGTCGGGATTATCTCAACAGATCTTTTGTGAGTGCTTCAGTTCTGCCACGGAAAATCTTCGGTACAACCTTTTTAACCTTTTTCATCGAAAGTGCTACAGGTCACCCTTTTTCTTTCCCCTCTTCCATCGCCCCCTATGTGGCAACCTTCACAACCACAAATTCTCACTCACAATCCCACCGATCAGAAACCGTCTGCAGGGCCCTCCATATTATACATAGACAAATAAAAACATGCCACATGGGTAGGTGACAAATTTGGGCGACCACAAAAGACGATGGGAAGCATTTTCGCCTTTTCATGCCCATGGGAACACTTTCTTCTGCTGAGTCCACCTCAAGACAACTGTTACAGAAAGTACTCCGCTAGATTGAGTTTTTTTTTTTTTTTTTTTTGGAATAACAAGGGCTAAAATTCTTATTCAGAGAAAAAGGAAAAATAGTGCAACATTGCAGCCCAACTGCAAGCCCAAAAACAGGAAGCTATAGAAGTCTAAATTTTACTAGTTTCCTTCAATTATAGCCTCCCAATTTAAGTTTAAATCCCTAAAGGTGTATGTTCTAAACCACCCAAGAATGGATCCCCATTTATAGATTAAGCTTTTCACTACTAAAATGATGGTGTCTACCTCCCTTCCTCTTTTCTTCCCCATTACCCTCATGTTCCTCTCCTTCCAAAGATCCCACATGATAGCATATGGAAGTATAGCCCAAACCTTCCTCGCTAAGCTGCTACCATAGTGAGATTGCCACTGAATAAGCTGCTCCCGTACTGAGTCTTTATGAGTCCAGCTGAGCTTAGATTTGTAGATGAAGTAAGACCAGATTTGTATAGAGAAGCTGCACTGCAGGAAGATATGCTTCACTGTCTCCTCATAAGAGTTGCAGTAGCAACAATTTACCTCTTCAATCTCACACTTTCTCTTATTTAAGTTGTCAACAGTGGGTATTGCATTATGCAATACAAAACAGAGAAACAGTTGAACTTTAAAAGGGACATGCTTTTTTCAAATGTGCATGTAATCAGCAGCAGTAGACATGATGTTTCCAGTTCCAAGATTTTGCATCTGCATCTGCCAATAGTATCCTTCTTTTACTGTGTTGGATGTGTTGTTGCCAGTGATGCTGCAGATGGAGTCCTGATCCTCATTCAAAGTTGGTACATCACCAAGGATAACCAGTAAATTGTTGAATTCTACCACTGTTTCAGGGGATGGGTGGGCACTTAGCTGTATGGACCATCTGTCATTTGAGATTAAATCAACCACCTTTACATCTTTGTCTCTAGCAGCTCTGAATGTTCTCTTGTGGGTTAGATAGAATGGAGATTGACCCAACAATTAGTCCTTCCAAAATCTTACATTCCTTCCACTGCCAATGTTAGAAGAGTACATCATCTGGAAGAGGGTTCTTTCAGTTTGAATACCTCTCCAAAAACCCCTTCCATATATTTCAGAGTATTCTATGGGCCATAAGTCATCCACATCTGAGTTAGTGATTTGCTGCACACTAACTCCACCCACAAGATTGAGTTGATATTACTGTGACCTCATCATTCCCCAATGACTCAGCGTGACTCCACCCAACATTTGCAGTAGATCTCGTCTTAACCCACAAACAGTTCTTTGTGCGTGGCAGTGGTGGGCCATCTTTTGATTATTTTTGTCAGGCACGTGTTCCTTTAATAAAAGTTATGATAACCTTAAAAGGCAGTTTATTTTATAATTAAACGATTATTTATTTAGTCAGAATCAGAACCAACAAAATTACAAAAATCGATAGAAGGGCAACAAGTTGGGCTCCAATCTCTATGGAAAATAAAATTCTCCACTATGACATTCGCATCATGGCTAGCCATATGATTACACAATCTTTTCAAAAACTCCACAATATCACTACACAACTCCCTCAAAGTAGTAAAAGCCAGTACGCCTACCAAAACCCTGAGTTGTACACTACTCCAAATATTTGATTTTTTTCCGAGCGATAGCATCATCAATTGCCTTATCAGGAGCAAAAGCACGCACCCCGACGCCTGTGAAACGAGAAACAACCGTGGTATACATATACACATCACGCCCATTGTCCCAATTGTATACCAAGAGATTCGCAGGTCTCACAGCCATGCCGACATGTCAGACGAAACCTAAATCCACCTCTTTCCTGTCTGGGACACCCACACGATAACAAATATCCGCAAAGGTATCTAAACCGTACTTTGGGCGATCCAAAAAAATTGTTAAACCTCTATGGTGTAGTCCATAATAGGGTCATCCAAACCCATTTTTCTCCCTAATAAATTTTCTATAATACAATCTATCTTTATATAATCAATGCATCTCCAATAGTGGGGGGAGGTCTTAATTTTTATTGCCACATAAGATCTAAGATCCAATATTTTTGAAAATGAATCTCCAATAGTGGGCTGTTTGAGTTTGAGGGTGATGACATGGAACACAAAAGGTGTTAGAGAAAGTCTTAACTAAACTTTCGGGAAGACCCTCAATCTTAATTTATTTCCTTTAATACTTATTTTAAATTAAATTAAATGACTAAGATCTTATCCACATAAGATATTTCAAGGGTTATAACATCCACTGTTGGAGATAGTTTACTAGTTTTTAGGTGAATACACATAAACCCTTCAAAATAAGGTCAAAATAAGACCTCCACATAGGAATTTTCCACCCACTATTGGAGATGCTCTCAGTGTTTAATTTTGTAATTAGGATTAATAGTAATGATTAGGTTAAATTAAATCTTAACTTAAATTTTGGGTTATGGTGGACAAGAAGAGAAGAGAAAAAAAAAAGGTTTTAAGTTATCAAATTTTGTTGAAGATGGCGACGACACACTTTTCTACCCTTTTCAGAAGTATTCTTTTATCTCTTAATGGTTCCGACTCGTTATGTCAGTTACTTTTTCGGATTATGTTGATCTAGTAAAGGTTCTCCTGGTCAACTATATTCTTTCTTCACCAGCACGGTTTTTCGTCAATATTTCTTCCATATTTTGCAGGGTAATTTTTATCGATGGTTCTTATATACTCCATCAACGGTTCGGTGAATCTCACCACTAGTGTTTCTTTTTTGTTCCATTAATATTTTTTTTCGGTACGGTTCCCCTAATCGGTATCTTTTTTTTCCTTTTTTATGGCGACGCGCTTCCTTTTCTACTTCTCGGACATTTATGTGTATGGCTTCATCAACAATTCAATGGCCAATATCTCGTGCGATTTTTCAATCCCCATGAGATTGAGGGAGGGTGTTAGAGTACAAGGATTATATAGAGATATTTAGTATTTAGTATTAGAAAATATTTATATTATATTTTATATGAATTAATTTACAAAAAATTATTTCTTGAATACCAAGTTTTAGTCAATTAATAAATTATATTTTATTTTTATTTTTTTATTTTTTAACTGCTATCTATAGATCTTCTAACTAACAAAGGGAGATGATAGAGTATCTTATTATGACAAATTGTCTGGTGTTCATTTTATCTTCTTGGCATTTTTGAAGCAATTTCGTTGGGTCCATCAGAAGCAGTTTCGGCCCATTAAAATAACTTAAATACTCAACCGAAAATATACCTCTCAAGAATAGTTCGGCAAAGTAAGTCCAAATTCTTTTAGTTCTCCAACAATCATAAAATAAGTGTGCACTTGTTTCATCTTCCTCTTCACAAACCGACATATCGTATTCACATTCATACCCCTTCTCACTAATTTATGGCAATCGAGCAATGCTTCATTTTATTTTTCTTGAACCAATATTGGTGCATCGATCATCAATAGTTGGATTGGAAGGGATGATAAACCTTGAGATCACTGACAACACCAGCTACTGAACCTGCGGCAGAGGCAATTGAGACTACAAAACAAGATGCACTAAGTATTTGAAGGCAAACCCATTTCGTACTCCACTTAGGTATCTTCTTCTGAGATATGTACATCTCCACCGGGAAATAAACGGACAAAGGCCAGAACCCAAAGGCGCCAAGAATTCCAGCAATGTCATTGAAGAATGGAAGAAGCATCGACAGAATTGTAGCTGACACTACAAATATTGTTCTCCAAACAAGCCTGAATAGGTTGAGCTTGTAAGGGCGGCATCCCAGGATAGGCACTTGAAAGTTTTTGTTGATGAATTCACTCTTCGGCCACTTTGTTGCTGCCCATTTTTCGATGAAGGAAAATAAGGGCTGGCAGTACACTTGGTAAGCTCCAACAAGGTGAATCACAATTGCGACGTTGGCAATATCAAGTAACCAATATGGATTGTAGAACCCGAACCCTGTCAGAAGGTTTCCAGGTGCCGTGTCACCGAATGCAGCATAACCCACACACCCACAAAGCATGTAGAAAATCGTCGTAGTAGAAACGCTAAATAAACCTGCTTTCTTCATAGTTTTAGCTTCTGATGGTGGTGGTGCTTTTAATGTGTCCTGAATTTCGATTAAGATCATGGAATAGGAGTAGGCGAAAGCGATGTTTCCTAGTGCTTGGAGGATCCTCCATATCTTTTCGGTTGGAGTTACTATACCAATGCTAATTCCAGTCAGACTTCCTTTAAACTTCCAGTTTTCTGCAACTTTTGCGATTCCTAGACCCAATCCAATCCCCGAATAAGTAAATGACATGACTGCAGAAACCACTGAGAGCCATGAAATTTGATCAAAGTCTGGTATTTGGGAGAATATGATTTCTGACACACCAAATATGATCATGTACGGGGTACTGGATGTAAGGCATGGGTTATGGTCATGGCTAGCATGGAAACAATTCGACTTCTGCACAGCCCTGTTGCATCCAAAATTGCAGGCCAAAAAGAAATCAGAACAAAATTATATGAAAAGCAATTAAATTATCCCAAAACGAAAAGTGTAGGTTGAACTCACATCATACTTATCGATGCTGCAATTGTATACCCTACTGCGGTACCATAAAGATTGGTGTATTGAAGTATCCCACAAAGCTTGACCTTAGAACCACCAAGAATAGTGCTAACAGCATGCATGAAAGTATAATTTCTCTTGCCAGTAACTTCGTCACCAGTTCTGTAGCAGTCAGCTAGTAAGCAAGATGTGTAGTGAGTCACAAAGGCAAACAAGAAAATCACTGCAGGACCTGCAACCCAACCAAGCTGAGCTATGGCCCATGCTAAGGAAAGCACTCCTGACCCGACAACAGCCGTTATGATATGTGCACTCGTTGTCCATACAGTCCCTGCAAGATTTAATCACAATTGTCAAACATATTTTCCAGTCGAAAAAGAAAAAAAGGAAAAGAAAATATACTTTGATAATTTTATTTTAGCATGAAGGCGTGCGCTGTTCACCTGTTCGTTTAAGATGGCCATCATCATCAAAAAATTTGGATCACACTGCTGGTCTGGCTCTATATCAAGCGTATGATCTTGATTCTGTGTTGCAGCAGCAGCATTATAAGTCATGCTGATGTCTCCCATCTTCAAACCAATTAAACACCAACGACAATGAGCAAAAGTAGCACAGAAAAGTAAGAAAGCTTTTTGATATGGTATTCGGGAAGTATTACTATTAATTTATAGGGAAAATACTGACCAAGGTAATATAAATAGGGGTATTCAGTATTCGATAAGGATATGGATATATGCGAGTTTCCTAAACGAAGAAACCAAAGCCTACTAGAATCCCCGATGTGTTATTTTGGGGCAGTGTCTTCGATTCATAGCACAACTAGTGTATTCTAGAGTAATTGACTGGTCGGTTCATATATGTAGTGAAGCTAGATAATCTGTTCCTCCAAAAGCACAAACTATAATAAGTGGGAGAGCTTCGTTTACTCGCATTATTCTCGATCAAACTGGTAAGTTTCTCCTGGAGATGTAAAGAAGACTCTAGAGGTTGTTGGAAAAATATGCGTTTTCGGTTTCTAGGAAATCATTACGATGCAACAACAATAAAAACAAACGAAATAGAAAGTTAGAAAGACTTATCGAATTGGTTGATCGAGGCGAGGTACTCCTCTTTCCTTAAGACAATTCATCCCCGCATACGGTGCTCGCGGTTTACGGATGTCGTCTCCCAAGATACAACGATCATGCCTTGTAGTAAGTAGAACTACAATACTACTCGGCCAGGCGAATCTTGATAATTACTGTGCTCTCTAGATACTCTTCTCTTTTTTTAAAACTTGTTTTCTAACTTATGTTAATCTAAGACAAGAGATGGGTATTTATAGAGTCAATGGTGACTCTACAAGGTGTCTCTTCACCAATAGGTGACCCACCATGTCTAATGGTGACTCTCCATAACACCTATTCACTAGGTGCCTTATGGTGAAAAGACATGTCCCTTAAACACATCTCTTCAAGTTTAAATTTCAAAATCAATTTTCACTCAAACAAAATAATTTGACTCAAAATTCCAACAATCCCCCACATGAGTGAAAATACTGACTCAACATAACTTACAACTATTAAGAGCACAAGCAGAAAATATAATGCATCAGTAAATGGTAGCTTTTGGCTTTGAACCAAACCTAGTGAAAATTTACCGGATTTACTAGCTAACCAGTGAACGCGATGTCTTGAACTGTTCAGCCGTTTGTGTAAATCGATACAGTAAATCACACACATTATATCCTCTTATAATCATCAAATTCTCGGTTGTGTCCATTTTGGCCCTGGACGTTCTTGGTATTCATGAGTGCTATTAGATTAACATACACAAAATTGGTCCTTCGGACCAATTTTGTGTACAACTTTATGCAAAACCCGCTCAAAATCTGGATTTTATCTAAAACCCAAGCACGTAAAAACTAAACAAAGCTGCCCTAACCATTTACCTTATTGCCCTCACCCCTATATTCAAAACCAACTGCAGGGAAATTTGAAATCTAAAATTGAAAATCGCGCGAGAGAAGAGAGAGGAGAAGCAGCAATGCTGCTGAGGAATTACGAGTTGATTCAGGTGAATTTGAGTCCATCAAGTCGGTCCAAATCTTCAGCTCAAGTTGATTCAGGTGAATTCGTTTGAGATTTTGTTTTAGTGTTTGATTTTTGATTCCTGATTTTTTGTTTTTTTTAGAAATTCGTTGATTCGTTAAAAGTAGATCTGAAACTCGATTGAGTTTTTTTTAGTTAGGTTTTGATGTTTCTTTGATTGAGTTTTGGGTGTTTAATTCATAATTCTTTTAGGGGTTTAATTCATAATTCTTTTAGGGGTTTTTGATTTGGAGAAGATGTAGACCGAAATTGGGTATTCAACCCTAATAATTTGTGTTTTACTGATGTTGTTGTGTATGTTTTTGTTTGTTGTAAGGCTGTTTACCTCATAATTGCAGTTTATGAACATTGGTTTCCTAATGTTAGGATGTTACTAGTTTTTTACCTGTGTAACAGTTTGCGCCATCGATTATTGACCTCTAAATCTGTAAATAACAAACCCATAAGTAATCAAACTCAAATAGAATCAAAACCCTAAAAAAAAAAAAAGGTTTTTACCTCAGGAATCGATTTCAACCTAAAATTGAATTATTAGGGTTAGTTTTTTGGATTTCTGAGGTATGGGTTTGGATTTCTGGTTTATTTGGTATTGATTCATCTGATTAGAAAGGGTTGGGGGGGATTGCTCTCTGTATTCAGAGCTTCGCAGGGAAGAAGAAGAAAGGAACGCAGAGAAGAAGAAGAAAGGAACGAGCGAAAATGAGAAAAAAAAAAAGAAAAAAGGAATAAATGGAAAATAAATAAGATTCATAGACGTTTATACCCTCACTCATTTAATTAAACCCCCCGTGTTTGTCCCTTTTTATTTATTTTTTTCGGTTACGCTTACATGTGCCACGGATATACCATTTTTTGCAACGGATTTTGTTGTGCAACGGCTATATCCGTTGCACATGAAAAAATGGAAGTGTTGCACATGGCAGGATCTGGCGTAGTGCTTGATGAGTACAATGTCAGACCAACATATTTAATGTCCTATAGTACTTATGTTGATACAGTGAACGACAGATGTCTCCAATATTCAACAATACCATCGTTGTTCTTCGCGGCACTTTGATGATCACCAAAAACGAACGCGAATTAATGTAGCACAGACTCCTTGAGAAAAAAAACTCTAAGCACTATCTTACTTAGTTTTCTTCTCCTTCTATTCTTTCTCAATGTTTTTTTTTTTTTAATTATTTTTGACTACATTGACTCAGTCATTACAGCTTTCAATTCTAATAAACTTCCTTTGTATGTATGATGAGTGTCGAATTCAACAAAAATATATTCCTTACTTCTCTTACACTAAATAATAGTATTGGATAAGCAGGTTCGTTCCTGAGGGAGAGAGCTAAGTTGTTGACCTAATTTTCTGAATGAATGCAAGATAATGAAACAAGTATGGGATGAGAATGGTTGAGGAATCAATATCCACTATTTAATATGAATCAGTTTAATCACACAAGTACAATCTTCTTCAAATTACGTTTACTAACAATCCTAGACATGTTATAAGCTCAACAAGTCTATATGGACTCCAAAATAACTTCGCAGAATAAGTTTTCTACAAAATCCTAGCCAATTAGGTCACTTTGAATAAGCTCTCAAAGTGTAACAAAATTAACTGATAAAATCTATGAGTTGGATTGATCCTAATCACATGTTCATAAGCTCGACATGAGAATTTAGGGTTATCATCTACACACTATTGTCCACGGAATCCCTCCGCAACGTTAATGTTATGCTACTAACGATAAATCACCTCAACAATTACGGATTGAGGCTCAATAATCTAGCTAGCATTAGTATTACTAGCAATCCATTCAATGTGCACTTAAATATCATGCAAGCAATCCATGGTTATAAGCATAGTAGAAGACAAACAATAACACAATAATTAAAAGAAAGAGTTACTTGCATAAAGACTCAAATCAAAATAGTTTCAAAATCATCCTAAACCAAACAAGAATTTAGCTACAAAAAGAAATCATGTTCTTCAACAATAAATTCAAAAAGAAGAGTTCAAAGTGAAGAAAACAAAGCCCAAATTGAGCCAGCGGTGTGGGCAGCGAACTCTTTCTTGCTGCGGTGTTGGTGGAACTGATTGTATGAGCTGTTGGTGGAATATGGTTGCTATCTGTGAGGTGATGGTGGACTGCAGACAAGGTAGAAGCTCACTGGTGAAGGTACGCAAACAGGAACTCCTCGAACTGGTGGTGTTGTTCACTGTGTGGATGTGGTGGTGGTAGTGTTGGTGATGATGGATAGTGGCGGTGCTCGAGTTGCTGCTGCAAGGTGCTGGATGCTGTGGATGTGCAGTTGGTATGGATGCGGATGCTAGTGGGTGGTGGAGAAGGCTGGAGAGGAGCAAAGCTCCTCTCTGTTGGAGGTGGTGATGGAGGCGGTTTTCTGTCGAGGCCAGGGATATGAGATGTTATGAGATGATGTTTCTGTTGCCCTAGTTCCTCTCTTATAGCTTCGATTCTCTTGCTGCAACTTGAGTTCCACGCGAACCCGACTTCCTGATTTATTGGCTTCCAAAAACACTTCTCAATCCACACCATTCATAGTCAAAAATCAAGGGTAGCAGCACAACTTCTGGCCTGTTTATTCGCATCCAAACTCGTCTCAAACTTATCCCTTTTGCTACCAAAGTTCAGCCCAAACATTCCATGTCCCTGAACTTCTCAAAAACTCTGTCAAAGTCCAACCCAATTTCTGTGTCAAAACCTTGTTCAGATCCTCGGCAAAGGCTCAGTTCAGTGAGCCACAAAACTGCTGCAAAACTATGATTCCATCATGAACCCATTGTTTCCAGGGCTCTATACGTCTTATCCTAGCCAACCACCTACCAGAAACATCTGACACAACCCTCAGACCATGGCTGGACTTGGTTAAGCTTAGTGAACCTCAACAGGTCATTCTGGCATTCACTCAAACACCTGGTGCGCGAAATTGCAAACTGAACTGGATAGTTCAGTTGGTATTTGTTCTTCCTCAATAATTCTCCTTCCCTGTAATGCATTCATAAATCAACACAAACCCATTCATTCATACAATCAACATCAAACAAACCCAGTCCAGACTTCTAATCCCATTGGCAGTAACCTTTGGTGCAAACTTGATTGAACTCTGTCCATTCTCTTCTCCCTTTTTTTTCTCTTGGTCAGTGCTGAACCATCAGCTAAAATCTTCCCAAACTCAGTAAGCCGATTCCCGTCTCCTCTGCCTTTGAAATCTCTCGCAAAATCCTGGTACATCAAACCTGAATCGTGGTTTGTCTTGGCAGTAACAACTTCAGTCCTTTCTGTATCTCTGTTTCCTCGATATAAAGCATAACCCAATTTCTAACCAATTCGAACCACTCAATCCTTGGAAAACACCATACGAACCCATGGCTTGATCAATAGCATACCTGGCAGTGAACCGGTGCAAAAACTTTGGCTTTGACCTGAACTGGTGCAACAACAGAAAGAACAGAACCTGTAGTTCATATAGAAAATGGTGGCAGCTCCGAGAGAAAGGTACTGGGTGCTTCAGTAACCTCTATTCTTTGACTTAAATGGATTCCCCTAGTGAAAATAGGACTGCCTCTATTAATTTTTGCTGGTTGCCCCTTATCGAGCAATGAATTGAGTTGCTCTTTGCTTCATTATGTATCAAATTACTTTAAAGTACCTGCAAAATAGAAAACAACGTTAAATAACCAATTTATGAGGCGTAAGCTAGACATAAGTGTATGAATAAGGTACTCTTGAATAAGTGTTTTAGGCACCTAACAATGTACTAACAAGATGGAGGAGATTCAATGAAGCCTATGACCAGCTGCAGCCTGCAGCAGCCCAGCTAAAACAAGTATTTTAGCCACAATACTCGAGTCGTCATCGGTTTTGTAGTAGTGCTTTTCTTTAAGAAATTTGTTTTTTCTCTCTCTCCAGATTACGATGATTACTGCCGTCGGAATAAGACTCCATATGCATAGTTACCA
>JAJJMA010285332.1:0-17647 GCA_023529015.1 Papaver nudicaule | reverse complement strand
TTATCTCGAGCTATTCCAGGACGCCAGAAATTGATGCAAAATTACTCCTGTGACCTCATCGCCAAAAACCACCATCAACATTAAGTCCCCTGCGCAGCATGGAACCGTGAGTGTTCCAGGGTGAGCACAAAGTTGATGGACCAGCTACATCCGCATAGAGGCCTTATCCACGAACATGGAGTCCAAACAGGGCCTAAAGACGAAGCCCGCTCAAGCAATATCCAGAGAGTCCTAATTAGGTTAGGACTCTCCCAAACCGTGCGTGATATATTTATACACTCACGCAAAAAAAAAAATTATTTTGTTTTTTTTGTTGTGAAACTTGCCTTTCCCCTCTTGAGTTTATTCTCCCTTTTCTTATAAACACAGCATTCTGTAGACTGGAAGATCAAGATGGCTGACAATGAGTCCTACAATTCTTCTTGTGCCGATGATGAAGTCACATCCACCACAGCTGGAAGAGAGATCCCTCACATCAATGACGAGTTTGAAATTCGTTTGGCAAGTTTAACTCGAGTTGCAGTTTCCCAAGACCAAGCTAAAATCCTTCTAAGAAATCCTGGATCTCCAATGATTATCAACCCATCACTGGTGACTCGTTTTTGCCTGCAGAGAGGCGATTTCAGTGCTTCCAGTATTATCTACCGTTCTCCCCAGAGACAGATTAATTCATGGTCTTTGTATTTCCAGACGACGTTCAATATCCCAGACGTTAAGAAGACTTTAGAGAGTGCTGGAATTTTCTATGCTGTAAAGAGTTCGAATGCTTCCTTCGTAATCAGGGACAAACGTGCTTTGGCGGCCCTTCTATCCCGTTGGTGTGATGGCACAAACTCGTTCATATTCGCATGGGGAGAGCTCGTAATTTCGCTAGAAGATGTAGCAGCACTACTGAGACTCCCAATTAATGGAGAGTTCAATATTATTCTGAATGTGGATGAAAAGAAGATGCAAGCTCAGCTAAACAGCGTTGCTGAGACTCTGAACAAGCATGACGATGCTTATGCTTCATGGATGGCTCACTGGTCACAACCCAGTAATAGTTGTTCTTCATCACTGCACGTTGCTGCATTCCTCTTGCTTTGGCTATCAAAAGACGTCTTTGAGAATCTTCATGGTTACAAGGAGCTCAAACTCAGGTTCACTCCCTATGCCATAAGATTGGCCCAAGGTATTCCTGTACCCATTGGTTCTTTGTTTCTTGGTACTCTGTATGTCCAGCTTTTTGTCTTGTCTGCAAATATGAAACTTTCAAATAGTGCCGCCAAGATTGAGACATTCATATCAACCAACTTCATACAAGCTTGGTTGTATGAGCATTATCCTGATTATGCCCCGAACCTGTCTTCTAAGGACAAATCTTCGTCACATGATGCTCGAATTGTCCGCTGGATGAATAAACCCACTTCAAAGGATTTTATCACGTTCATGGATGATGAGAAAAAGATAGTTTTTCGTCCATGGACTTCGATCCCTAAAGGTGTAGCTCAGCTTCGATCATTTGGTGATGTTCCGCCCAATGTTCCAGCAAAGGTTCTTGTTGCAAACGGATTTCCCACTGAAGCAGAGAAAATCTTTATGATAAGTTGTTGCAGCGGTCACCTTATTGGTATTAATGAAGCAGGGCGCTATGTCACCAAAGCATATAACATTGACCGAGGAGCTCGTCAGATGGGCTTTGACCAGGATATTCCGCTGCAGCGAGGTGCTTCTCCAAAGAGTATGCAGGATCTTCATACTAAGGTGCTCAGTCCCGTGTCATTCCTCTCAGGGCAAAGAGTACCATCAATCACCGAAGCGGGCAGGCAATTTTGGGATAGCCAAATAAAGTTATGTAAAGACTTCATGGCTCTCCCTAAAGAAGTATGCGCCATTCCTTCCAAAAACGACTTGGCAACATATCCTTTGCTCAAATATCGCACTCTTAAACGTAAAGTAGGAGATAAGAATGATTTGGTAATTACCTCAACTTTCGAATGCTTTCACAAGTTTTATTTATACTGATGTTGACGCTTTATCATCACGCCTTGTACAACAACCTTCATCGCCTAGCTCAAGACTCGCCAATTTTGCGACGCAAATGTCTTTGTCTTTGGGTAGTCATCTTTCGGGAGAATCATTGCTTTTCCAAGAGAAGGATGGCTCAATGATGAACTTCTTAAACGATAAGCAAGTCCCCAATCTTAGTACACAAGATTGGGCGAAGGTAAGACTTCATTCCATTGCTTGTATTTTCACTTTTAGCGTAAAAGTAAAAAAATCCGTCAGATTTTCCTGTTTCGAGTCACGTTACGAGAATGGCTGTAGAATCTTCATCCGATGGCGGATTTCGATGATTGACCCCAATTTAGAAAAAGGACTTCAGTAGCTTTCACCTCGAAAAAGAAAATCTGAATTTCACGTATTTTTGCTCGTTATTTTATGTGTCACAACGTGACGCCACGTCCAGGAATGTCGCAGTCTGTACGCTGTTCAGTAGAAAAATCATTCCGGACAGTAGGTTGCTCCAAAAATTAAGCCCTTTTAGGACGTGATAGTAGACATCCATACGAACAACTCCCGTGAAGGAAGTTTCTTCATATCTCTTACCAATTTGTACAGATTTTGAGTTTTTCACCGTTCTTCGTAAGAATTCAGACGTCAGAAAATTACTTCTTCAAGATAACGTCGTGAATCTTTTGATATATCTTCTTTTAATGATTTTTCTTCTCTATTTGATGTAGGATGGACCTGCTACAGGAGTTGAGAAGTTTTCATTTGTTCCTTTAGGGCGGAACCTAGCGCTTGAAGAATCGACCCCGAACACACCACCCAAATCTCCTGATATGATTACTGAGCGGAATAAAAGTGGAGGCTCCACAGACCCTAAGTCTTCCGTGACACAGGTTACCTCTTGTTAAATTCTTCAATCCAAAATAGAATATTTAATACTTTATTCTTATCTCGTTTGCTCTTGCAGCCTTCTGGAGATAAAGAAGCAATGAATGACAGTTACTTTGCTGGTGAAAGGTTAAGTGCGGGTCACAACCTTAATAAGGACTTTGACAACGTTGCTGACGAAAATCCTCCCAATACTGAGGTAAACTGTAGAACCTTCTTATCCTAAGCTTTCACCAAGTAGCTTGAAACATATTATTAAGCTTTTGTTCGTTTTAAACTATTTTTCAGTTTGTCGAAAAAGAAACACCAACTTGTGAGAATATCGACCTTGCCGGTGCAGATGCTCCCACTAAGTGCGCTCATATCGAGTTTCCTCATGCTGGTTCGGCGTTTAATCCTCCCCATGAAACAATTCTCCCTGGTCATATACTAGTGGAAGGATTTAATGTCCCTGAGGAACACGTCCCACTGTATAAGAAAATATGGGGTCTTTACGATCACCTCATTACTGCTGGAAGGCGTGACCACTCGCATACACTTGCAGGTGTTGCGGCTGATCTCATGGGCTTGATCTCGAAGATGTATGCCACCCCTCTAACGGAGATGACAGATGAGGCGTTAGATGAAGCAGAAGATCTGATTGCTTCATTTGAAAATTTCAAACCCAACTTGTTGTGGCTTCAGGCGAGAATCCAGTTCATCCGAACAAGGCGTGCTGCTACTGGCAAATTCACCCAGGATTTGGTGAAGCAAGAAGAGAGGAATTATGCCATTATGACTGAGGAACTCCGCAAGTTAACTGAGAAGACGGAGAAAAAAGCTGCTGACATAGCTCTATTGAAGAAAGCAGTTGATGAAGGAGCGAAATCTTCACTAGATGGGTGTTTCTGAAAGACTTCAGGAGCAAAAGAATTTTATTTTGCTTTTATTTGGTTTTATGAACAAAGGGTTTATGGGAATTGATTATTTTGAACTCATAGGTTTTGAACTTGAATTCTTTTGAATTGACTTGTTAAAAGGCAAGAGATTGCTTGCACTTTTATTTTGGAGGAATTGAAATTACAGGGAATAAATAAACTCTAATGAATCTTCATATTTTCTTGAGCCATTTGCCGTTGATCACCATGTTTGAGAGCCTCTCATGTATTGCACTTATCATGTATCGCGCATCAGGCATGACTCGAGATATAACATAAGGTCCCTCCCAACTTGCTGTGGACCCCGGAATAGAAGTTACTTTTCGGTTAGTGCGCCGCATAACCTTATCTCCTTCTTGCAAAGTAGCCTTAGGAACCCATGACATCTCAGGTGTCTTTCGCCTATAGGACCGTTGCTTTGCCCGGACCCATCTATTGGAAGTGGCCTTGATTTCCTCCTGAGGTGCCTCAGGGGGATTGATAGACTTGATGCAATCAAGTCCCCAAGTCGAAGAATTATCCAATCTTTGTGTAGGGACACGTTGGATAGGATTTCCATGAACTAAATAATTCTGAATAAAGTATTTCAAATCACTTTCACATACCTCTTTGAATATCACCAGAGTTTCAGACCCTACACGGTATTCCAGCTTTCCCACGCTGCAGCTTTCTTGGTCAAACATGAACTCTTGGCCTTTGATGATTACAGGTGAGATTGCAGGCACAAATCTCTTCCCATGGAGCCAGGGACGTCCTAGGATCATGTCGTGTTCCTCATCCTCTTTGATTACATGAAACTTGGTTTTGGTGCGAGCAGAGTCCACCTTCAGATCCAAAGTAACATGACCATATATGTCTTGGAGCTTCCCTTTTGAATCTTTCGTTACCGTGGGTAGATGACATCCCGTCGAGAGATCCCAATTGCTTGGAGTGTTTTGATTGGAATTAGATTAACCATAACACCAGCATCAATTTGAACTTTTTTTAAAATTCGTACCTTCGAGACGAGCGGAGATAATCGGTATTGGAACGCGTTCCCCTGCCATCATCTCTGGTGTAACTTCGCCGGGTTTTGGCTGAACCTTTTCAGGTATAGGTAGTTCTTTGCCGCTAGCAATCCAGCTGAGGGCAGCGAAAATGTTGCTTCGCTGACTTCTAGAAAAATGCAAGAGCTCGCACAAATTCTCCATCAAATAATTAGCAGTTTGCTTGACAGATTCTCCGGAGATGGTGAAATTTCGAATGTTGGGTTGATGCTGACGTTGGTGTTGACGTTGAGGTTGGTGCTGAGGGAGTGGATTCTTATGCACGCCCTCAGTCCCCAAGTTCAACTCTCCCGACTCGATCTTTTCGTTGAAGATTTGTTTGAGTCGATGACACTCGCTGGTGGGATGATTGACGAATCGATGAAAATGACAATACTTGGGATCAGTCATTTCTTGTGCTGTAGGCTCTCTCCGTACAGGAGGTAATTTGACAGCACCATCTTGAATCCATGCTTCCAGGAGCTCTATTACTTCATCCATAGTGCATGGGAAATCAGGAATCTTAGGGAATTCCCTTTGTTGTCGTGGTGCCTTTGGTGCAGGGGCATTAGCTGGGACCCGTGCCGGAGCTTGAGACTGGGTTGGGGCCGCACGTTTCAGTTGCGGGGCCTCAGGAGTAGGTGCCTTCCTCTTAACACTTTCAGTGACAGCATGAACTGAGTGAAGAGAGCTGTATTGCTTGTTGACAAGTCGTTTGCTGGCACGCGTTTCACCACGACCTTCTTCGGTTTTCAAAGGCCTGGGCCTTTCTAGTAGCGCAGGTGCAGTAGTGGCGGATCGTTTGGCGGACTTATGGAGCTTGGTGAAATTGTCGATATCCAAGTTCTCCAACAAGGCGCGATATACTGGTATCATTCCATTGATGCAAAGCTCCACCAACTGTACCTCTGTCACATTTGGATCATTGCAATCCACTGAACGAGTTCTGAATCTCGTTACGTAATCATCTGGATGTTCATTGTTTCGCTGATAGAGTCTCCCCAAATCGGAAAGAGTGAGTTGCTCAGACACGAAGAAGTATTTCTTGAGGAAAGCATTAACCATCTGGCTCCAGCTGAGAATGCTATTAGGAGCTAGATTATTATACCAAGTGTATGCTTTTCCCGTCAGAGATTTCGAAAATTCCTTGAGACATACAACTTGATTTCTTTCATGTATCCCCAATGATTCCAGGAAGCGAGAGATATGTTCTCGGCCATTCCCAATACCATTATACATTGAGAACGAAGGTGTGACATACCCTTCAGGAAGAGATTCACGTTGAACTTCGATTGGATATGGAGGTTGATGACGATGAAACAAATCTGAATTCTCCATGCTCCGAGCCTGCAAAAGATTCTGCAAATCTTCACGAGTGACGAAGTTATGTTGCAAACCTGTGTTTGGTCCACGTGTGGTGTGGATATGGGTATCCTGATCATCAGGAATAACATGAATCTGAGAAGGACCCGCCTTGTTGGAATGAGATAGGGGTTCCACACGTGAAAACCCTGGATTTGTTGGTGGCGTCAACTTCTCTGAGAGAGTCCTCAAACAAGTCAGCAACTCCATCTGGGTTTTCACCATATTGTTTTGACTCAGGGCTAGATCTTGTTGGGTCTTCATGAGATCCGCAATGCTAGGTGAGTCTTCAGTACTCCTTGTTTCTCCTATACGGGGCCCAAAGAGAAAAGCTTCTGTGCGGCTTGAGATAGGAGTGTAAGGGGTAGGAGAGATAGTGGTATTGGTGGTCCCCACCATATGAGATAGGGGGGGCGTGATTTGGGATAGGGTTGGCGTGGTGGAACCCACCAGAGGAGTTGACACGCCCAAAGAGAGAGGGGATGAGGTTGGCCCCCTCTGGGTTGAGGCAGAGGCAAGATTAGGGTTTGGGTTAGAGCTCACGGCTGGGATTGTGGGGCCAGAGGTGATGGCGCCACTAGCTTGGGTGTTTGTGACCCCACTTGCAGTAGATAAACTCGTGGGGACACTAGGGTTATTTGGAGAATTTGTATTCTCTGAACTCTGCCTCCTGGTTTCAACCATATCTTCTTAAAACCGAGATAATGACCTCCCACTGTGGTCGCCAAATGTTTTAGGTGTAAAACAATAAAGAGAATCTGAGGGGTAAAGTATGAAGTGTAATGATGTAATAAGAGATTGTAATGGAATTCGAGAGGTCAAGATCGAACAAGACTCGCCTAAACCAAGAAATGGCCGTTCGAGTATTGCTTCAGTTACAAGAAGAGGATATAGGGTTGGTTTAGGGAGGGAAGCAGAGAAAGATGAGATCAGAGAATTGCTATGATTTTCTGTGATGTTGAGATTAAATTGCTAGATAAGGATGGATATTCAGTTCTCACTAGATATTGAATGCCGAGTGAGAAGAGTTAATCAATTATCGATAAGATAGACTTGATTATACTTGCACTGAATTAAACTGTTGAACTTGTCTGTTCGTGTTGTTTCCAAACTGGTCGAGTGACCTATTTATAGCAATATATTTCCAACTGATCTCGTAAAAAGTGGAAGAAGTGGAAGAGTGGGAGTGTGGAGTAAGTGGGGCAAGTCTTGCGCCTAATATTAGGGAAGAATGAACCGCCCACTTTCTCATCCCCTCTTTTCAGCAACGTTCACACGACTTAGCTTTCTTTCTCGTTAAGTGATTGAGCCGTTACAATCACACGTGCCGTAGACCGCCAAACCAAAACCCTAAAGAATATCCCCCCAAGTAACTTACTTGATTCTCGTAAGATTTGTTAAAGATTGAATATTTGTTGAGTCAAAGCTGACTAAGTGCAAAGTCATACCAATTACTGATAAACTCAGGACTTTTGCGTAAAGATAGAGATTAAGCGATAAGCTTGTGTATCTCTTTTAGGTTTTGGTTTAAGGATTGAGCCGGGCAATCGCCATTTAAACCAATGAGATAAATCTAAGGGTTGAGCTAGCAACCGCCATTTAGATAAGATAAGATAGGTCTAAGGATTGAGCTATGCAATCGCCATTTAGACCGAGAGGATTTCAGCAACTCTCTGTGGCAATAGTCAAGTAAATACGACTTTTGGTTTGCCATAAATATGAGAAATTGGCTTGTGGCATGTAATGCACCAATTCTCTGAGTAATAAAGACATATGAATGTCCAAAATAATATAAGTCATAGCCATGAGCCATGATTAGGAATTATAGCACTGATTATAAAAGCAAGTCCATAATCAGGAAAAACAGACGAATGATGCTATCACAGCGTAGCCATCATCAAGAATGCATAAGCATTGCCAATACAAGACCTAAAGATATGCCACAATAATTATAATAAGCCATGTTGCATGGTATAATAATCTTGTTGAGAAGTTAGGCATAGGGCGCAAAGGATGAGCCACAACATTTATGTTATTTTCGGATTTCTGGACAGTTTGCATGTTGTCCATTGATAAAATCGCCCAGGCCAGCCTATATTAGATAAAATCCTGAATTTTTAGTATGTTATAGGAAATTCACAGAGGAAAATATTTCGTGAAGGAAGCGCCTCCTAATTCTTCACGGATTGGGCTGTAAAAATCACGCAATGAAGAAATACGTGAGCTGTCAGATTTCCGAGCTCGATTAGGAAACTAGAGTATTATGGACTAAATAAAATCCATAATCCTCTAGGATTTGGATCAGTGGGACCCATAAATAGGGGGAGGCTAGGAAAAGATGAACTCTAGCTCAAAGGAGGCAAGGCTAGCCGTGAGGGGAAGATGATGATCATGGACCTCCATAAGTACAAGTGAGGGAAAACAATAAGACCCCCACGAATTAGGCGAGAGCCAACTATAAGGCCCCCATAAATTAGGCTAAGCATGATTATGAGGCCTCCAGTATTTGGCCAAGGCATAATCTTGGACCTCCAAGAGTTTGGCCAAGGCGTTATCATGGGGCTCCAAGGAATGACCTAGGGCATGGCCGTGGACACCCAATGTTAAGTGAAGGGAAGGATGCGTGGGCATCCAATATTAAAGCAAGGAGTGGATGCATGGGCATCCAACACTAAGGCGAGGGGTGGCGCAAGGGCCCCCAAGTAGTTTGAGCAAGGGTGATGCCATGGGCATCCAAAGATTAAGGCGAGCCATAAGTATGGACACCCGAAAACTAAAGAAGGGGACAGCCATGGGCGTCCAAAATCAAGCCAAGGGAGGATGTGTGGGCACCCAAAGAAGAGGCAAAGGGGAATGCCGTGCCCATCTAAAGTTCAAGCATGACCAAAGTTTAGGCGTGGCCAATGTTTGGACATGGCCAACGCCATGCCTATCCAAAGTCTAGGCGTGGCCAATGTTTAGGTATGGCTAATGTTTAGGCATGGCCAAAGTTTAGGCATGGCCAATGCCGTGCACATCCAAGGTTTTAGGCATGGCCAATGTTTAGGCATGGCCAATGCCGTGCACTTCCAGAGTATGCCATGGAGTGGCGTGAAGCACCTAGGGTTTTGGCTCGAGCATGAGCTAGGCTAATGTGCATGCATATGTATTTTAATACGTAGGCTAGGGATATGGACCATGCTACTAGGCTAGGGTCGCGAGATATTAAAATATGGCTAATAGCAACCAAATATCTTATCCCTACTGTAAAAATAAATTCATACCTTATCTCGAGCTATTCCAGGACGCCAGAAATTGATGCAAAATTACTCATGTGACCTCATCGCCAAAAACCACCATCAACACCTGGATATCTCTCACCCCTGGCCCAGGTAGAGAGTCTATCCGAACTATTCGGGTAATCTTCCAATATGTGGATACCTAAGGGGGTATACATGGCACATTTCCTACCCCGGGGAGATGAGGTACAAATGCTATTCCCCGCCACTCTCAAAGAGTTGGCTTCAATTTTCAGTACCCGCCTACAATTGAGCGGGTAACCAACATTCTAGTATACATGCGGTGCACTGCAACGACAATGGCGGGGCGTCTTCAAAGCTATTCAAAGACATTGGCGGGGCGTCTTCAAAGCTATTCAAAAACATTGGCAGGGCGTCTTCAAAGCTGTTCAAAGACATTGGCACGGCGTCCTCAGGGATGTTCAAAGACATTGGCGGAGCGTCCTCAAAGCTATTAAAAGGACAATGGCGGGGCATCTTCAAAGCGGTACAAAGACATTGGCGGGGCACCCTCCTAAGCATTTCAAAGCCAAAGCCAGGACAATTCAACGCATTTCAAAGACAAAACTGGAACAACTTAAAGCATCTTAAAGCAGGCACCAGAGCATTTCAACGCCAGAGCCGGGGCAATTCAATGCATTTCAACGACAAAGCCGGAGCAATTTAAAGCGTCTCAAGGCGGACACTAGCGAAGTTCAAAGCATTTCCAAACCGACATCGAAAAATACTGTAAGGAGCTATCATACACATCATACGCATCACATGCATCATATACATCATACACACCATACGCATCACATGCATCATACACATCATATGCATCATATGCACGATCAGCATAACTTTTGCTTTTACGAATTTTAGTTCTTTCATTTCCTAAAAGCAAAAGGGGGCAACCATACACCGTAAGCAAAATGACTCAACAGGCTCACTGTTCACAACAACACGGGAACGGTGGCGAGACATCTTCAAATCCATGCAAAGACAATGACGGGGCATTCTCAAAGTCGTTCCGAGACAAAGACGAGACATACTCTAAGCATTTCAAAAGTACATCTAACAATCAACAGCAAGAAAAGGAGGCGGCCAAATCAAGGGGAAGGACCGCAGCAAAAGAAGCCCGGCAAAGGATCAGATGTTATTCATATGACAAATAATCACTTATTAAACAAATTGGAGCACAGGACTCACACCAACAAAATCACAATGCGGGGATGCAACACTCGCGGCACGTAGCACAGATGGAGGGTTGAAGACAATGTTGCCAAATGGACGTCAATGCCCGTAGCCTGCAGTTCAGTTTGGATGCCCGTGATTGACCATGCAACTCAACTATTTCACGATGACCCGCTGCAAGTTCGAGTTTCACCATTACACTCCAGCCACCTCGCTGATGGAGCATAATCAACAATAAAGCCCGTTCCGGCTATGCCAAAGAAAGCACTGTAAGTACACAAACGAGGACGGAGCAACCGGCGTATACAAATAAGGATGGAGCAACGCTCAAGACCCGCTCACATCCTTCTATACAAATGCTGCCCGATGCTTAGACAGACTCGCTTCACCCGCTACAAAAACTACCCGAGGGAAGCTTGCAGTCTGCCCTACACCTGTTGCTGATGTCGCAAGAGGAAGGATGAAATGCAACTACCAAAGCAAAGTGCGACACATTTGCAAGATGACTTCTCCGCTGCGATTCCATGGAAGGCTACGACATCAAGTAAAGCAATTAAGGGACACCTCTGTTTCATTTTTGCAAGTCTACAAATGGGGAAAGTTTACAGTCGACATATTGAGTAAAGCTAGCGCATTGGTGGACCCGCACCTACTCGACGGACCTACATGCACCCGGCGATGACAATGTTGCTGAGACCCGCTGCCTGCACTTTGTATCACGCCAGCATCAAATCACCACATGCTATTGTCCCACTACGATGGATACCAACACCCGCAGTTTGGAGCTCAGCATGATTCGATACCCGCAATTAGCAATTCAAAGAACTGTTCTCTAAAGCATGATGTCTGCAGAGGGAGCCAACCAACCATTACCGTTGCATGAATGACACAATGAAACTCTAAACAAGGCAGGACCCGACTCTAGCAAAGATGAACAGGAGTTTTGAGGGACTATACTACTGACATCTACAAGCTTTCTATAACACGGGATTTCAACAACAATTTCAAACTACATCTCGATGCACCGGGAAGGCAAAGTCAAAGGCCAAAGCATGGGGCAAGTCCAAAAGCAAGTCTGCAACGGGCAAAGCCACACCAAAAAACGAGTTTACTCCGAAGCAAGGATTACGCAGGCCGCACCATCACTGGACCGGGGTTAACTCGAATACATTTCGACATCTCGGAAAGAATAGGGGCAAGTATATATATACTTTTTTCGTCTTATATTCTTTCCGAGACTCCTCCATTAAAGAACGGGCGAAACTCGAAACACCTGCTCTAAGGCAAAGAAGAGTCTTCTCAAGCATTGTTCTCCCAAACAATCCTTAAGAAGAGGGGCAACTGTAAATACCTAAAATCTGCATCGACACGTGGCGCGCGATCGAGCATGGAGCAACATAAAACAATGAGACGATGTGCACCATAGCAAGTCCAAGAGTCCTTCAGAACTAAGCAAAGGGTAAAATGATAATTCTCCTACAGGGACACATGGCAAGAAGTGGTAAAATGGTAGGTGAGATGTGCTAATACGTGGTGTAAGATGGAGAAGCCTCACCATGACTCACACACATCAGCCCGCTCACTCCTTGCTGCCCGCTCCAGTCTACATCGATACGTGCATTAGGCTAGGTGAGCCTGTACGTGGAGGGAAATCGTGGAAGAGTAATTGGGGCATCCCAAACGTGGCATACAGGTAGAGTGCATGTAGGTGACTCATCTCAAAATATCTCCCTATATTAAGCAAAGTTGTTGGTCAAAGTAAAGGCCAACTCCTACTTTCTCAATCCACCCCGCAGCTTCTTCTTCTTCTCTAATAAAGCTTTCTTACTCAATGTAACACAACATATCAATATAACACTATCAATCTTCTCCCCCGTGGATGTAAAGCATCGATCACAGATGCCGAACCACGTAAATCATTGTGTCAATCTCTATTTACCTTCTTGCACTTTATTTCCTTTGCATTTACATTGGTTGTTTTATCATATTTGTGGGTGATAACCATTTAAATCAGCTCATCAGAAAAATGGTTGTTACACTCTCGACGAATACCTTTATTATGAGTTGCTTGTAGCCTTGATTTAGAAGGTGTAGCGTTCACTGGTGAATTTCGTTTTGGTCTTCCCATGTTGCAAAACGAAAATTATAGGGACGGGATTTTGATTGCATATTAGAAATCCTAAGTCCCTATTTGGAAGGGAAAGGATTCTGGTTGCACCTACTCTGCAACACTGCCGTTGCAATTGCAAACCCACAATATTGCTTGTAGCCGTGATACATATGGTAAATCTTTGACTGGTTTATTTTGTTTTGGCCTTGCCATGTTTGCACGAAAGAATCAAGATATAGACATGATTCTGACTGTAACTATTCTGTAACACAAACATGAAAACAATCAATAAATCAAGTTTGGAATAAGAACCTTACTTTTGAAACTTATGCCTCACTTTTGAATCCTGTTATTGTTGACAGTAAGAAAACAATCAATACGAATAAGAACGTTACCTTTAGGGTTCTTGTAAGCTGCGATTATTTCAAACAGATTAGAAGTAAAAACAAAAACCCGTGAGATGGAGAGGCAGAGAAGAGAGGCGGAGAAGAAGAGAAAAGGGTAATTGTAGTTTAGGGTTGGATAAGTTATCCCCGTGAAAGTTTGAGAAAATATTGCATATTTCTCTCATTGGTTATAATTTTCTTAGGTGGGGTCAGGAACTCTAAGAATCGAGAGAACTCCCTATTTTTAATCTCAGCTAAGTAAAACATTCTGAAATTATAGGGTTTAATTTAATGGCAGATTACGAATTTCTTTGAAGGATGATTTTTACAGCCCAATCCGTGAACAATTAGGAGGCGCTTCCTTCACGAAAGTTTTTCCTCTATGAGTCCCCTATAACATATTAAAATTTCGGGATTTTACCAAATATAGGCTGGCCTGGGTGATTTTATGAATGGATGACATGCAAGTTGTCCAGAAATCTGAAAATAACGTAATGTTATGGCTTATCCTTTTACGTCCTATGCCTAACTTCCTAAAAGGATTATTATGCCATGTAACATGGCTTATTATAATTATTGTGGCCTATCTTTAGGTCTTGAATTGGCAATGCTTATGCATTCTTGATGATGGCTAAGCTGTGATAGCATCATTCGTCTGTTTTTCCTGATTATGGCACTACACCATATATGGCAGAATGCAACAAAAATTAGCAACGGCAATGTAGCAGTTGCGACATCGCAACTGTATTTGGTATGTTGCTAAATTTTAGCAACGGCGAGCTTGATGTTGCTAGCTACGCAACTGTTGGTTTTCTGTTGCTACTTTTTTACAGCAGGGTTTTAAGTGTGTGAACCGCGTGCGTGCACGGTAACACTTTAGGTTATTTTCACACCCCACCATTAGGTTTCTGTTTTAGCCTTGGGGTTTATTCAGCCCCATAAGAGTTGTCGGGTTAAACTCTCTATCTAGCTTCCTTTCATTTCATTCTATCGTCTTTTTTCCTTTTAAGTTTTCTTCTCTGCTGCTGCGAAAAAATTAGGTTCAGTCGAAGTAGCGGTTTTGCTGGTTCGAGAATAGAAGAGAAGAGAAATACAATTAACTATCGTGTAAGTTTGATGTTTTGCTCCTTCGGTTTGTTAGGTTTTTTTAAGTTAGGGTTTTTAAAGTTAGGGTTCTTAAAGTTTGGGTTTTTATTCCTTTTGTATGTTATTAGGTTTAATTTCTATAGATCGATGGTTTCTTGTTTTTGTGTAGGTACTGCTGCTGTTATTATCTGCTTCAATTGCTATCATCTGTTGCTCTGCAGCTGTTGGAAGAAATTAGGTTTAAGTGAGTATGAAACTGAAAATCAAATTAGGTTGTGTATTGATTTGTCTGATGGTTTTATGAATCTAAAATTAGTTTGGGTATTTGGCTAATTTTGATTTGTCATATGGTTTCTCTAATATACCCTAGTATTTGGCTAATATTGATTTGTCAGATGGTTCTAATATACCCTAACCCTAGTTTGATTTTGAATTTTTTGTTTGAATTAATGATTGGGTTTTTTGTTATTTGGTTTGTTTGTGTGTTTCTTGCTTGATTTATAGCGTATGAAGGTATCCCACTGCCATATGACAACTGAGAAATGTTTTGTAAGAGTTTTTTTTTTTGTGTATGTGCTTGTGTGTGTGTTTTGATCAAGTTTTATCTGCATAATGGATCTACTTGTTGCTGTGTATCTTTCAGTTTAAAGAAGAGAAAGTGTAGCACTGAAAATTATAATTATCAAGAGCGTCTTTTGCGAGTCATACGTTTATTATCGCAGGTGGACCCTTATTGATTATTTTTTCTAGTTGTTTTTGGTCCTTTTGTCCTTATATTATCCTGGGTCTCTTTTCTGTGGACTCTACTCGGTGAAGCTTTCTGCTTGTTCTGTTAATCTTTGTATCCTGATATTATCTCTTAACTATGGCAGATGGTTGAACTTATGGTGAAGGCAGCTATGTATCCTTATATTTTGCTAACTTGGTTTTGTTTGGTTGTGAGACGTTATGTTGATTCATTTTATTTTATACATCTCTAAAAGGTTGAAATTTTGGGCCACTTGATACATTTTGTCAGGTTTTCCTTATGGGGAAAAATCAGTGTGACAGTAAACCAAGCTTAACCTAAAACTCAACCAAACTTTATGGTTTACATTTTCACAATTAGAACTTCTCAACCTCATGGGATTTCAACTGTTTTTTATTCAAAAAGTGTTAGATTTTCAGTGTTTCGAGGAATTACAAACAGTATTCCTTAACAGTTTTACAGTGAGATATCATCCTTACTTGCTCGGTCTTTTTTCATGGGATTCTTTGTGACGATTTTGGCCATTATTTGGTCGCCTGCGGGTTCTGGTCCAGCAAGTAAGTACAATACCCAATCTTCATAGCTGATGTATTTATTGTCGATATGTCAGAGAGCATGGTTTATTGTCAGATGTTTGTGCAAGGCGTTAAGCTCAGAGGAATTCATGGAACACTCTGGGCAGCAAAATTGAAGACCAATAGCATGGAATCAGAGCTAGAAAAATGAGAAGTTAGGACAAGTGGAGGAAGTAGTGAACTTTGCGCTTAGATAAGGTATATCTATTTCACCTGATGCTAGTTTGGACAATGTAATATTAGGTTTGAATTTCTTTGTTATTCAGTAGTCTGCTAATAAGTATATGCAATAGTGGTTTCTTTTGGATTTCTGTCAGTTTCATATTCCCCTGCACTTGGTATAAGGAGTAATCTGCTAATACATTTGTGTTATGTTAAATGTGTTATGTTAGGTATTGCTGGAAATTTTGTCTTTGATGGTGTTAGAGGGTGGCGTTATATGTTTGTGTTCAGCGCTCCTGTAGCAGTCTTAATGGGATTAGGTATGTGGGGCTTGCCTGAATCTCCCTGCTGGTTGCCTCTCAGAGCAGTTCAGGGTAGAGCATTGCAGGACTAAGCAAATTGGCGGAGGTTTAATCCTTTTTCTGCAGGTATCTCTTATTCTAATGTGTTATGTGCATAACTTCTATTGTTATTAAATTAGTCTTTCCCGTCTATTTCTTGGATCTTTCTTACTCCTATCTGAATAAGTCTTTTGTAACCACTGCAGATAACAGAGCACCCAAGTGTTTTGTACTACACAGGTTCCATTCTTCAGGTACATTGCTTCATAGCTCTAAAAGAATTTCCTTAATGTTAAGAGAATGTTAGTTAAAAGAAGCTAGCTGGAAAAGAAGCTATTAGGAGTAAAGAATCAGTATTAGGCTCGAGAGTATAACATAATTTCCTGCGCAGTAATTGTTCGTCCCTTCGATACATCGTAATTCATATTACTCTTCTATTGATGTGTCCTTAGATCTGATATATGCAAGCTTACTGGACTTTCTAATGGAATCCGTCCCTTCGATATTTTTTTTTAATTATTTTGAGACATACAATGACATATCTAATTGTGCACTGTATTTGTGTTGCAGGGTTGTCACATAAAGCAGAGGAGGTTAACTCACTGATGAACTAAGTTATGTATGAGTTATTTTATCTAGTTTGTAAAATTGTGTTACCTTATTAATTATTATGACAACAAACTACGTTAGAAATAGCTTGTGTTTAAAGTCTTGCTTGCTCTGTATAGCATGTCTCGATGGGTCATTTTCTGTGTAAACATTGGCGTTGAGTTTAAACATGTATTATTGAACATATGTCTATAATAAAAGAATTATGTTTGATTGAGAATACTTGAGAAGGGGAATGTGTAATTGCAGGGCAATATGAAATTTGTTGGGGAATCACTGTTTTGACCAGGTCAAGCAAGACTGACCTTTGTCTGACCAAGTCAAAGACTGACTAGGTCAAAGTCAAGGTCGGTCTTCTTTGACCTGGTTATTTTTTTTGACTTTTGGTAAAAATTAGCAACAGTTTGAGAACTGTTGCGAGCAAAAATTGTAGCAACATAACTCCAGCCGTTGCTAAACTTTTGCTAATAAAATTAAGCAACGGCAACATTACCGTTGCTAAATTTAGAAACACCGTGTTTAGCAACGGCTCGCTGGTGTTGCGAGTCCACTACGCAACTGAAACTGGCTGTTGCATCCAGCCAAATATGGTGTAGTGTGGACTTGCTTCTATAAATCAGTGCTATAATTCTTAATCATGGCTCATGGCTATAACTTATATTATTTTGGACATTCATATGTCTTCATTACTCAGAGAATTGGTGCATTACATGCCATAAGCCAATTTCTCATATTTATGGCAAATCGAAAGTCGTATTTACTTGACTATTGCCACAGAGAGTTGCTGAAATCCTCTCAGTCTAAACGGCGATCAATCCTTAGACTTATCTTATCTTATCAGTCTAAATGGCGGTTGCATGGCTCAATCCTTAGACTTATCTCATTGGTTTAAATGGCGATTGCCCGACTCAATCCTTAGACCAAATCTCAAAGAGATATACAAGTTTATCGCTTAATCTCTATCTTTACGCAAAGTCCTGAGTTTACCAGTA
>JAJJMA010285317.1:0-12438 GCA_023529015.1 Papaver nudicaule | reverse complement strand
CCATACTCGCCGAAAATACCGCCCCACGTTCTCCACTAGCCTTTTTTTACGCCACACGTCCGCTAGCATGCGTCAGTTACTCCACGTGTCTTCCATGCGTTATTTCACTTTATGACTGGTAACCGTTTTCGCCCACTACTTCCATTACTCCACTACAGCTCATAACCGTTATCGCCGGTTAATTTCCCCTTCACCCATATAAATACTCGGCTCTGCATCCGCTTCTTCCTTTACGAGTTCCTTTTTTCTAAAACCCTAAGCTTTCTGCTACTGTACTCTGAACCTTCCATTTTCTTTCTTTTTCCTCACACTCTTAAGGTTTCCCTTACTGCTATTTCTTCTTTTCTTTCCTTTGCTTCAGATCGATTTCCTCTTCTCTTTACGCTGATTTCTGCTTCAGATCCCTTTTTTCTTCATTTTCCGTCAACAATAACCACCATTCTTCATCTTCTCCGGCTAACCTTCCACCGGAAACCACCAATCTTCATCTTCTCCGGCCATCTTTAAGCTGCTTTCATGGCTCCAAAACCCTCCAAGTCTAAAAGCACCACTAGCAAAACAAAGTCTACTGACCCAAAGGTACCACACTGGAATACCGATTGGCCTGGCTATTGTGCTCATTACAAAGTAGAATATCTCAACCCCAAAATCCATTCCCTGCCTGAGACAAAGAAGGCATCTGATCTATTATCTGTCGACGATCTTCTTCGATCCGAGACAAGTAATACCTGGGCTGCCGTCGCCTTTGGTCAGCTGAAGGCTGTGCTAAAGTTTCCTCTTTACAACCCGAATAATACTTTTATCGTTGATCTTCTTGCGGCGATTAACAGAAGTCCCTTCCAGCTAACGGGTAATGCTATCCGAGTGATGAATGAATGGAGCCTGCGCCGAGAGGGCAAAACAAACTATCCCTCGCTCGCCGACCTGAAAGCTCACAAGCCTGAGGAGTTTACAGTGAAGAAATTTCTTGAACAATATTCTGTGGCTTCTTACAACAGAAAAACTGATCCCTGGGCTATTCGATTTGCCCCCAAACCTGCTACAAACTTGCTACTCGCCGACGTCGAGATCACAAGTACTAAGGACAAACCATCCGTTCGCCACAGCTCTGAGGGCGACTTTTCCAATCTTCCCTGTCTCGTTGACGGTCCTTGGCTACTCGGCTGGGAGGATGATGACAAGACCAAGATCCGAGAATCTTTTTTGCCTGAACATGCCCCTCTTGCCAAGCATACCTTCTGGAACGTAGTCTGGCCTGATGCTGACAAATATGCCAAGGATGAGAATGGCAAATTTCTCAGGACGGAAGATAAAGGCTATGTCAAACTTTCGGCTGATGCAGTTGCTGGGACAAAGAGAGGGCGAGAAGATGCTACTGTCGCCGGTGCCTCTCAGGTAAATATATATCTATGTTCTTACTAGAGTTATTTCCGTGCTAGCAAAGATCCAACTGAAGATCTTGAAACAAGCATTTTACTTAAACTTATTTTAAAAATAAGTGCCAATATATTTTTAAAATATATATCTATATTTGCCTCTGCTTGTTCCGAGATCTGATAGATGTATCTTTGATGATATTCAATTCGCAGCGCTCCAAGAAATCTAGGCCATCTCCCACCGAGGTGGATGAAGAACTTCGCCAACTAGCTGCTAAGAATCTGCCTCCTCCATCAACTCCTTCTTCACCTGTCAAGGAAACTATTCCTATTCAGGAAAATCCTGAGATTATCGTCGACCAATCTGCCAAGGATAATTCCCACATGCTCGTCGATCAACCTCTGGTGGGTGACTCTAGTATTCTCGCCGACCAGTCTGTAAAGAATGGTTCCACTGATCCTCCTGCTATTGAAAATATAGAGGACATGAATCCAGATTCGGAAACATATCCCAAAAACAATGATCATCTTGATATGGATCTGGATCAGCTCAACATATCTGGTGGTCAGGATACTTCCAAGCCCTCTACTTCTTCAAAGACTCCCCAGATACCATCTGATCAACATACTTCCTCTGCCTCAGCTCTTGAGCCACATCTTGCTGGCTTAGTCGTTCTCGATAGGTTGCCTCGGCACCCTCTTGTTCCTCAGCCTGCTAAAGGACCTGGATGCCTGCAAGTGACTGCCCCTAATATGCTCGCCGAGGCTTTTGACAAGCTTAGTGTGGCGGATGACTGCACAGACCATGAGTATTATGAAACCTTGGCCCAATATAGTCGCCCTGGGTTTGTGCATCACCCAAAATTTCATACAGCTGCCGAAGTCATTCCTTATCAGGAACATTTCAACCTTTTCAATATGGTGAGTATTTTTGTGGAATTGCATCATGACTGGCTCTTGCCATCATTTGAGACTTATGCTTATTGTGTGTATTCTTCAGCACTTTCACCACTGTTTGAGTGTTGGCTCGGCCCTTGAAGGACTTGGCCGTGAGAACATTAACCTTAGGACTCAAATCAGCCAGTTGAAACATGATGCCGTGGTGCGTGGCCAAGAGGTTGATAGGTTAAAGAAGGAGGCCAGAGACAGAAGCCTGACGGTCACTACTCAGCAGGGTAAGTTTCTCCATATCTTTTGTTGCTGTGTTATCTTTCCTTTGTTTTACTTCTTTCGCCGACCCTTAGATTTCCTGCCCTCCAAGGTTGCCATTCCTCTGATGACGATAGGCTTAGCCGAGCTGAATCTGAAATCGAGAGACATAGTAATAGCAACCTTAAGCAGTGTAGCCAACTATTCGCCTTCCAAAAGGACCTTAAATGGTGTCGCCGAGAGTTGGATCAGGACGTTGATATTGTAAGAAATCTTTGTAATACTTATCAAGCTGCTCGCTCGGAATTAGGCCAAATGATTAGCCAACGAGATGAGGCACTCCGCCGGGAAGAACTAGCTCATGCTGCCAAGGTAGAGGCCGAGACAAGTCATAAGCGAGCTTCCTTCCTTTGGAAAGAAGAGAAGTCCATAGCTGATAAATTAGCTTCTCAGATTATTAGCCTGAGTACCGAAAAAGAAATCGCCGAGTTTCAAATTCAACGTTGGAAAGATTCAGCGGCGAGACATGAAACCTTGACAATTGAGTTATACCAACAATGCTCTGACCAGCATCGCCGAATAGAACAAATGTTAGGTCCGTGTGCTAACGAAAACTTCGAGTTTCATATGACTCAGTTTAGGGAAGCACAAGAGGGTATGCGAGATCATGTCCGCAACCTAGAAGGTAGCTTTTGTAGGATTTACTCATGACTTATCATGCTTATGTTTATTTTCCATCTTCCTCATCATATCATTCTTTCTCTTTGCCTCAGCAACCATTCAGAGGCTAAGGAACAAAGCAGACCAGAATCAGGAGGTCATTAAAGGTTGTCATGAACTGGAGACGAAGGTCCAAGATCTTTCTGATCAGCTCAAGGAGCACCAGCTGTGCCCCAGCAAGATAGATGAGTTGTCTGAAAAGCTTAAAGAGCATGATTCCTGTGCTGGCCAACTCGCCGATCTGAACAAGCGACTTCTTGACCATGCCTCTTGCACTGGCAAGATTCAAGAGCTGGAGAGTGCCCGAGATAGTATTCAAATTGAGCTCGCCGAGGCTAAGGATGATGTCCAGTATTGGGAGGGGCGTCACAAGAAGGATGTTGTCAGTGCGGCCTTCATCGGCGCCCAGGATTTTGCTTATAAATTCCTGCCTCAGTATAAAGTGGAAATTCCTTCGGCCTACAGACGTCTCACTCCTGAACAGCTTGCCATGCAAGAGAAAGCGAGTATCAAAGGAAAAGAAGTGCTGGGTGAAGAAGAGAAGGAAGAAGAGATTGTTGAAGAAAATGAAGAGGAAAATGAAGAAGAAGATTATGAGTCTGAGGAAGAAGGCTCAGAAGAGGAAGCTGAAAATGACAATCCTAAGGGACAAGATCTATCCCTTGTTATCTTTACTGGAAATGTTGGAGGGCAGACTTCTGGAATGGCAACTGTTAATGCTAGTCCATCAGTCGCCGAGCAAAGTACAGAGGTAGTTATTGATGTTGACGAGCAGAGCACTGGAGATCTCGGCGCGCCAAATGTTGTTGGAACTGTTAGAAATGATTGCCATCCTGATGATAGTGGGACAGGCGACATAGGCGCAGATCTTCTCGGCGACCTTGATCAAGACAAGCCTCCTACTCCCAAGAGTCCTTTTCCGGATCCTAGGTGTTAATGTAGCTTTCCTTCTGCTTTTTAGATGTTGTGATAGACCAAGTGTTTTTCCCTTATCTTTCATTTTTCTTGCTACCTTTGATGTTCTTGTACTGAACCTTTTCCTTTGAAATGTTATTTTAGTGAATGTTGTTTTTGTGTTTAATGACATCTATTCCCATATGCAATTTTCCATGTGCTTATTTGCTCATTTTCCTCTTGTCTTGCAAGAGCTAACTTTCCAAGGAGTGAAGCCCTGGCCCTCGTTACCGCCAACAATATCTTATAAATTGAACTAACAATTTCCCAGAGCAACAGGGTAGAACCCAGCCGTAACCATTACTTGTGCCCGTCGGCGATCTAATATAAGTAGAATGGGTTGCCCTCATAGACTTCAATACACTCCGCCAGGAGTGATGCTATGGCTTAGACGGATTAGCACACCAGCGGAACCGCCGATGTGATGCTACAGCAAAAGGGGACCTTATTTCCTTACAAACACTTACAGATCAACAAGTAACACGACTGGCCTTACAACTAGCCTGGGTTGGACTAACAGTTACGATAAGGGCTTTCACTCGATGGAAGTAAGTCTTCTGCATAAGAGATCTTGGCTCTTAGTTAATTTATTGATTTGGGCGTTTTGCCTTTAAAGATGGCACTTGGCCTTAGTACCTGATCAGGGTTTTGTATGGCATTTTTTGCCTTGGGCATTTGTGCCTCTGCATTGGGCTTTTATAGCCGGCGACTGAGTATTTTGCCTCAGCTGTTGTGCTCTTGGAGCTTTAAATTCTATCTATCACTGTAGTTAAATTACTCAGTGAGTGAAAGTGCGAATGACTCAATGATTTGTTAACGGGGTTCGGCGCATGACAGCAAACCTACGTCCCCGGATCTTATTTGCTTCTATTTCATACAAGCTAATAAGACTTCTTGGGTATTATTCCCGCCCAAGACTTCGGATTTTACATGGTATTTATCAAGGATAGTACTTCTTAAGGAACCTGGCGTTCCAAGGATGCTCGAGTTGCACACCATGCTCATCAATCAGTACATACGCTCCTGGCCCAGCCACTCTTTTGACGACATAAGGGCCATCCCACACAGGTTCCAGCTTCCTGCACCCTTCTCGTTGAGATGGGGGAACTTCTCGGAGCACCAGCTCTCCGGGTGAGTATTCTCTGGGAATCACTCGCTTGTTATATTCTCTTGCCAATCGCCGATGGTAATTCTCCATGTGAGTAAGGGCGATCAGTCGCTGCTCTTCTAAGTCATCTAGCTTAGCTAGGATTAGATCTGTATTCAGATTCTTTTCCCATGCCTCATGCTTTGTAGTGGGCAGAATTACTTCAGATGGGAGTACTGCCTCAGCGCCGAAAGTAAGTAAGAAAGGAGATGCTCCAGTTGCTTCTCGAACCGTAGTTCTATACGACCATAAGACATTGTGTAAATGCTCACACCACGCCTTTTTATGCTTTTCCAATCTTTTCTTCAATCCCATTCCAATAGTCTTATTGGTGGCTTCTGCTTGGCCACTACTCTGAGGGTATAAGGGAGTTGATTTTCCCAGTTTGACGCTATAATAGGCGAGTAACTTTCTTATGTTGTCGCCGACCAGCTCTTTCCCATTATCGGTACATATCTCCGCCGGTACACCAAATCTGCAAAATATGTTCTCCCAGATGAACGTGAACACTTCTTGTCCTGTTTTCTTCCTGATAGCTTTAGCTTCACACCACTTGGTGAAATAATCTGTCGCCACAATGATGTACTTCCGCTGTCCAGAGCCTGTAGTTAATGGACCAATAATATCAATACCCCACTTGGCGAATGGCCAAGGGCTAAGCACTGAATTCAAAGATGTTGCCGGCGCTTTAATTCTTCTTCCATACAGCTGGCATGGTTTGCATCGCTGAACATATTCCTTTGCATCTCTATTCATCCAAGGCCAGTAATATCCTTGCATTCTGACCTTCAGGGCTAGAGCTCTTTGGCCACCATGATTTCCACAGTCTCCTTCATGAATCTCCTTTAATAATTTATTACCTTCCTCTCTTGAAACACATCGCAGAAGTGGTCCAGAGAATGACCGGCGATATAAGATTCCATCTCGGAGTTCATAGTTCGCCGAGCGACTAATGATCTGATGAGCCAGGATTTGATTTCCTGGTAAGGTCAAGTGGTCCAAATAATACCGTATCGGCGATCTCCAATCTGATTCTGCTGATTCTTCAACACTTGTTGTTAATACTTCCCATTGCCTTGGTGCTGTTACTGATGGCTGCATTACTCTTTCAATAGCTATTGAAGGAACATCTGGGTCCGTCATCATTGAGGAGATAAACGCCAATGCATCGGCGTGCCTATTGTCTTTTCTGCAGATGTGGCGAAACTTGATACCTGTGATCCTCTGGGCATACTCCCTAGCAAGTTTTAGGTACTTCTGCATAGATGGGTATGCTGTCTGGTATCGTCCAGATATTTGTCGGATCACCAGCTGGGAGTCACTTGTCAATCTAACATTGATAATTTTCATTTCAATGAGTATCCGCATTGCATGAATGACTGCTTCGTATTCTGCCTCATTATTAGTCGCCGGGAATTCTAGTCTTAGCGAGTGCACTATCCTTGCCCCTTTCGGCGAGATAAGAACAATTCCGATTCCATTTCCTTCTTTATTCGACGAACCATCTACATAAACCTCCCATCCATCAGGCCTGCACTTCAATAAATCTGGAACTTCATGTTCTTGCTCATCCAAGGAGGATGGGATTTCTTCTATCTCTTCTTCTTCATCTATTGGGAAGTCGGCGAGGAAATCTGCTATAACTTGAGACCGCTGAGCTGTGCATATTTCATACTGGACGCCGAACTGTTCAATCTGCTGGTTCCACTTGGCAATGCGTCCCACTCGTTGAGAGCTGTGCAAGATAGACTCTATTGGAGTTTTTGTGAGGACCACAATGGGATGGGCATGAAAATATGGGCGTAATCGCTGAGATGCGAAAACTAAAGCCAGAATCAACTGCTCTATTTTGGTATAATTCTTTTCTGCTCCTTGCAACGTCCTACTGATATAGTATATAGGTGTTTCTCCACCTTTGGTTCTTACAAGTACTGCACTTATGGCAAACGGCGTAGCGGCGAGATATACTCTGAGTTCCTCGCCGTGCTCAGGTGGCTGAATTGCTGGGAGAGTGGCGAGATACTTTTTAATGCCTTGAAATGCAGCTTCATGCGCCTCAGTCCAGTTGAACTTTTCTCCTTTCTTCAATGTCTGGAAAAACAGCTTGCACTTATCGGAGAATCTGGAAATGAATCTGTTGAGAGACGCCAAAGTCCCATTAAGTCGCATAACATCTTTTACAGTGACCGGCGAGGGCATCTCTATGATTGCTTTAACCTTGGCTTGATCAGCTTCCACTCCCTTCTTGGTGACGACATATCCCAAGAACTTTCCTGAAGTCACGCCGAAAACGCATTTCGCTGGATTGATTTTGAGCTTAGTAACACGCATATGGTTAAATATTTCTCTTAGGTCTTCCACATGAGTATGTTTCTTCTTACTCTTGACAAGCATGTCGTCGACATAGACTTCCATCGTCTTCCCGATCCATTTCTCAAACATTTTCTGTGCCATCTCTTGATAAGTAGCGCCAGCATTCTTCAATCCAAACGGTCCGAGTGTAACAAAATAACCCCTTAGTGGAGAAGAAAGATATAAGCTTCTGATCTTCCTCCGCCAAAGGTATTTGGTTATACCCCGAATAACCATCCATAAATGACAGCAACTCGTGACCTGAAGTAGCGTCCACAGTCTGGTCAATACTCGGCAATGGAAACTATTCTTGGGACAAGCTCTGTTAAGGTCACTGAAATCAATGCAGATCCTTACTCCCTTGTTCTTCTTTGGTACCACAACCATGTTGGCTATCCACTGTGGATATTGCACTGGTCTTATTATACCAGATTCCCTCATTTTGTCAATTTCTGCCTCTACAGCCTCTTTATAAGCTGGGGCCAATTTCCTTATTATTTGCTTGAATGGTCTAACCTTTGGATCTATATCGAGCTTATGACATGCTATCGCCGGATCAATCCCTGACATCTCATTCATGCCCCAAGCAAAGACATCAACATACTCCTTGAGTAGTGCTAGTAACTTCGCCGACTCGTCTTCAGTTAAGAGAGTACCAATCTTTACCATCTTTGGCTCCTGCTCATCGTCGATATTAACATCCTTAGTAGGTTCCACCGCCGTGAAATGTAATTCTGGCTCTCCCATCGGCGATGGTTCCTTTAATTGCTATAAGGTTTTATCTCCAGACTTCGCCGAGTCTTCTACTGAGTTTACTGAATGCACATATGTGGTTGGGTTGGCGATGAAGTCTAAAATTTCTTGCTCCTTAACCGCTTCCTTGCCGAGCTTCTTTTTCTCTGCCAATTTCACCTTTCGATTTTCTCGCATTTGCACGTCCGCCGAATTGCACGCCTTGGCCACTGATAAATCTCCAACATACTCGGCGACTCCAAATGGTGTGGGGAACCTCAAACGCTGATGATAGGTAGAAGGGACTCCCTTTAAACTGTGGAGCCATGGTCTCCCCAGAATTGCTGCATACGGCGAGTCAACGTCCACAATGCAAAGAGTAGTTTTCAAGAAATACTCGTCGCAGATTTTCACTTTTAGTTCAATCTCGCCCTTAGGCTTAGACGCAATGCCATTGAACCCATAAATGTTATAGGAGGATACCGTCGGCGAGGGTATTTTCTTGTCTTTTGCTCTCATCGCCTCAAAGGCAGTGTTAAAGAGGATATCCACAGAACTTCCTGGATCAATAAGCACCTTTGGCAGCCTGAATCCTTCCATCTGAATAGTGAGGACCAGAGGATTGTTATGATTTCTTCCTTCTGGTGGAATCTCTTGGGCTGAAAACCCAACACATGCTTTCATCCATTCTTGCAGTGGCTCCTGCTTAGCAGCGACACTACAAATCTCATTTCCCATTCTATCTCGCTTATGGACTCGAGACATAACATTGTCATGAAATTCATCTCTAGTAATTTTTGAATGCACAATGGAAAAGCAATCTAACTCCAACAAATCTCGCTCCACCTTAACCTCATACACATTTGGAGTGTGGACTGGAATGGCTTGAATTGGCTGGACCATGATGGGAGGTGGTGGCGGCAATTCGAGGAATTCCTGAAATTTCCCCAAACGGATGAATCGATGAAATTCTTGCTGCACGCCGGTACAATTCTCAGTTGTATGGCCATGAAACTGGTGGAATTGACAGAATGAATTGGTATTGGCTGGCGGGACCCTTGGGTTTCCTCTGTTATAAGGATAGCGGATATCATCCCTACAGTTTGAACTTTCAATCTGACCAAATGCATCTGTATAAGAAACGCGTAACTTAGGCAAAGTAGCATCTTGGAAAGGTTGCTGGTTGCCTCTGCCAAACTTTCTATTATCCCCATTATATCTTCTGTCTCCATTCCCATTTCGCCGATTATCTCTTCCTCCTCGTCCATAATTTCCTCCCCTGTTATCTTGCTTATCTCGCCCATCATAATTTTCTCGCTTCTGAGAATTCCAATGTTGCTCGGCGGTAACCTGCTGCTTTCCTGCCTCGGAAACTACTATCGCCGAAGAGGGATTCTGTGCCAACTTCCTTTGTTCTGCCTTCAACCATTCTTTCTTGATTTCTTCTTGTTCTTCCGGCGACAAGCTGTTAATCGAGTGAATTTGTTTTGCTCTTTCCTTCTTTAGTCGCAACTCCTCCTCTCTGATTTCTTCAAAACTTAACCATTCATCTTGCATCGCCCTCAAGGTCAGCAAATCCTGTGGCATGTTCCAAAACAACTTCTGGTACAACTGGTCAGTAGTCTCCATAGCGCTAAGAAATGATCTTATTTTCTCCTTCTCTGAAACTTCTGATCCTACCTCGCCGCTTGCTTTTCTCCATCTTGTAATAAAAACTTTATAGGTCTCCGAGGGTCTTCTCTTAACGTTGAATAATCTTTCCACGCCAGGCCGGCCTCTATTGTTCTGAATAAAAGCGTGCAAGAATCTGCTTTCTAATTTCTCAAAGGATTTGATTTTTCCTTCCTCCAGCCCATCAAACCAGGCTAAGGCTTCATCCTTTAGTGTAGCAGGGAAAGCCATGCACATTATAGGATCCGATCCTACCCAGGCTGCCATATCTCGCTTATAAGCTCTCGAGTGCTGTGTGGGATCTCCAGTTCCATCATAAAAAGAGGTAAACTTTGGGGGAGAGTACTTGGGAGACACGTGTCCATACGTAATACAATCATGAAAGGGTGTTTTTTGTGCCTCTAAGAGCGCGACTCTATACTTGGACTCCCTTGAAGACCCACTTAAAGCCTCTACTTTGTCTTTTAGCTGGCGCAAGTCCTTTCTCATCTCTTTATCTGCTTTATGTCGTCGTCTAGAGCTGCTGCGGTCTTTATCCTTTCCAGGAAAATTTATCCTTCTACCTCTCTCGTCATACTTCGCCGATGAATCTGAGATTTCAGTTGAGCTGGTTCCACTTTTTTCAACTCGACGAGATGAAGTTGTATGGGAATGAGACTCATGGCGAGATGAATGAGTGTGGGATCCATGACGAGATGAATGCGCATGGCGAGTTGAGTGCGAGTGGGACCCATGACCTTTATTTTGTGCCGCCATCAATTCTCTATGACTCTGAAGTACCGTCTCCATTTGCAATTGCATTTGTCTTTCGAACTGACTAGCCTGTCTGTTGTTTGCCTCAAGAATTTGCCCCAGCAATGCTTCCGTAGTATTAGTGGATCCGGTATTATCTGTTATCACTACTGGACAAGTTACAGTTGCTCCAGGTACTATCATTGCACCATTTCTGCTTGCCGCCTGCGGAGTGTCTGGCACCACCGTTGGGACTTCTTCTACCACGTGCTGGGTATCGCCGACATCCTGCACCAACTGCTGCTGAACATTGGCCGCTACTCTGCATCCAGCCATTGCATTTTGAGCTGCTCCTCCTGCATTCGATGTCTCTCCTCTGATGAATCCTCCGGCGCCAATCTGTTAGCCACAAGCATTTGCTTCTACTGCGCTACTGATTCTCGTTAACATTGGATTAGGCTCAGGTGACCTTTCCGTATTCTCAAAACGAGTGATATCCTCAATGTAAACTTCTTCCTGGCGAGTCATTTGTTGAGCTGGAGATCGGCGAGATGAGCTTGCCACATTAGGATCTGTTGGACCAGCTAGCTCCATTGCTCTGCTTCTAGTGTTATGACCACTTGGGAGTGTCGCCGGTGTAGGAAGAATAGGGTGTCGAGGGGGCCTACTCGCCGGGGCTTTATCACTTCTTCCTCTAGAACCCATTCGCCGAGATACTGTAAAAGAAGACAAACACACTTCCTGACAGTATTGCTCTGTTAGTACTGTGGGTAAATGCCAAATAAGTTAGTTGGATTACTTTTCAGAATATTGATGAATGAAATACAAAAAAGAGCAACTTTGTATCACGTGACGGGCAGATAATGACCTAAGCATGACAAAAATTGCAAAACAACCTTTGTGGCTATGATTTTGAAATCAAAATGATTGTACGGCCAACATCTTGGAAAACAGCCTAGCAAGGTTTTAAGATGAAATTTTCTTTATGAAACCGAGGTTTGTACCAACTACCAGAACTAACACTTTTCTTATCAGAAAATATATATCTATATTTGAAAATTCATAACCAAAGCAGCAATTTTCTTTATAAACAACTAATTTTCCTACTGCTCATGTGAGAAAGGTGAAATTTGTGATGCAATTGTCCCAGCAGGCCGATCAATCATTATTTATAAGCATACTAGCACTCCACACAGCATGATTTCCTTAAATGACAAAAAATGTTCACCGAGAATCTAGATCCATCACCATAGCATACTAAAATACTCTAACGCATTCTAATTTTAGTAACACTGTGCAAGAGAATCTTTATAACGAGTTACCTATCATACCATGTATAGCAAAACAAAAGCAAAAGCATGAAGAAATGTCATATGGTGGGCAGAACATCCCAAAATAGTATGAAATGTCGCCGCAATATAACGGCGAGCTCTAGAGCTCTAATGCTATACCATATATAGAGGAACAAAGAACATACAGTAACACCTCAACTCGTACTCAGAATCAGAGAAAAACATGGATGAGCTAAAACTCATGAAGAATCAATAAGAAGTTCTATATATAGCGAGTAAAGGTAACTGAGATAGTACCGACGAGTTGTTATGC
>JAJJMA010285299.1:0-25555 GCA_023529015.1 Papaver nudicaule | reverse complement strand
CGCTTCAACGCGACCGTCGAGCAGCCGGTGCTGGTCGAATGCGAGGCCGTGCTGTCGTCGGTCACGCGGCTGCCGGGCATCGACGGCAAGGCGAAGATGAGCAAGTCGCTCGGCAATGCGATCACGCTCGGCGCGACGCCGGACGAGATCACGCAGGCCGTGAAGGACATGTACACGGACCCGAACCACCTGCGCGTGAGCGACCCCGGCCAGGTCGAGGGCAACGTCGTGTTCACGTTCCTCGACGCGTTCGAGCCGGACGTGCAGCAGGTCGACGAACTGAAAGCGCACTATCGGCGCGGCGGGCTTGGCGACAGCGTCGTCAAGCGCGTGCTGAACGAGCGGCTGCAGGCGCTGATCGAGCCGATCCGCACGCGCCGCCGCGAGTTCGAGGCCGACAAGGCCGAGGTGATGGCGATCCTGAAGCGCGGCACGATGCACGCGCGGGACGTCGCGGGTGCGACGCTCGCGGAGGTGAAGGGTGCGCTGGGGCTCACGTATTTCGAGTGAGCGGCGCAGGCGGCAATCGCGACCCGGTGACGATGCGCAGCAGAGATTCGAAGCGGCTCGTTAGGTCCCGAGCCGCACAAATCCATACCGCAGGCGGTCAGTCACCGATCGGCGCCGTCATGCGCGCTCGTGCGCCGACGGCGCAGCGTGACACACGGCCTCGATCCGGTTGCCGGCAGGGTCGACCAGGAAGGCCGCGTAGTAGTCGCCATGGTAGTGCGGCCTCAATCCGGGGTCGCCGTCGGACTGGCCGCCTGCAGACAGGCCGGCCTCGAAAAATGCATGCACCTGCTCGCGGGAAGCGGCCTTGAAGCACCAGTGTCGCTTGCTCGTCCCGACTTCGGCGGGATCCAGATAAACCGCCAGAAAAGTCGATGCGATGTCGTTGGCATTGCAACGTTCGCCATAACCGAGTGCGGTGCCCCGGTCATAGGCCTTGCACGCGCCGAGCGCGGTCATGACGGCATCGTAGAAGGGGCGTGCCTGCTCGATATCCGGAACGCCGATGGACACGTGATCGAGAAGTTGCATGGTGTGTTCTCCGTTGGACGAGCATGAGTCTACACAACCATGCGCCACCTGACCCGACGGACCATCCTCGTCGTCGACCGCGCGAGCGTGGCATCAGGCCAGTGATCGCGAAACGTCGAACCGAACATGGCAGCGATCCGGGCAAATTCCGCTGGGTCGTTGAACGGACTCACTCGTGGCTCCACAACTTCCGTCCTCTTTGCATTCGCTTCGATCGTCGTAGCGACATGCACGAAGCGTGCCTCGGATTTGCTTGCTCGCTGATCCGATGGAACGTATTCAAACGTGCGGAGTCGGCTTTTTGACCTGATCTTCATGCACACTGAACGCGTAATCGAGCAACGTCTTGCTTGCCGTCTTCCGGTCCGCCTGCGTCCGGGCGCCCATCACCACCACGAACACCCTTCGAGCCGTCGCTGCACCTGTTTGCTTGCGTTTGGCGGTGACGACCAGACACCAGCCGGCCGCCTCGGTATGACCTGTTTTCAAGCCATCGACAGATGGATCGATCCCCAGAAGCGGATTCTTGTTTTCCTTTCTATAGTCGCGATAGACAAAATGCTTTTTCGAAGAATACGAATAGACCTCGGGGAAGTCCGTAGTGAGGCGCATCGCGAGCCTCATGATGTCGCGAGCAGTCGAATAGTGCCCTGAGGTAGTCACCCCGGAAGGGGTCGAAAAATGGCTTTCGTCGAGCGCCAGCCGACGTCCTGCTTCGTTCATCAAGACCTCGAATCCGGCCGCGCTGCCGCCGATTCGTTCTGCCAACACCTGCGCGGCGTCGTTGGCCGACGCCTCGATGAGCCCTTGCACAAGCTCTCGAACGGATACTTTCTGCCCTGCCTGCAGATACATACGAGCCTCGTCACTGCCGACAAGCTTCAAGGCACTGTCCGAGACCGTAACCACCTCGTCCCAGTGCAACGTACCCCTCTTCAACGCGTCGAAGACGACATATGCAGTCATCAATTTTGTGAGCGATGCAGGCTGCCGATGCTCGTCCACGTTATGCTCCGCCAGAATCCTGGAAGACTCGCCATCGACGACCATCCATGAAATGGCATTCACTTTCGGCGGAGTCGCCGCGTATGTCGTCGCACAAGCCGTGAAAAGAAAAATGACATGCATGCCAATCTGTGCCGTGAAGGCAACCAACCATGTCTTGATTTTTCCTGGAGAAAACATCGAACCTCCGTTTGATGAATGAATATGAAAAGGCGTCCAAATCTCCGTTTCACCGGCTATTCCCACGCGCCCCTGCTGAACTGATAGCCTCGGCTGCGAATGGTCTTGATGCGCCGCGGACTGCTCGCGTCATCGCGCAGCTTGCGACGCAGTTTGGATATGCGACCGTCGATCGTGCGATCGAGTCCGTCGAACTCGATACCGCGCAACTGCAGCATGAGATCGTCGCGGCTCACGACTTCGCCAGCGCGGCACGCCAGCCCCCACAGCAGGTCGAATTCCCCTGTCGTCAGCAAAGGCATGCTGCCGTCGGGAAGGAAAACCGTCCGGTCTGCGCTGTCGATCGAGAACCTCCCGAACGTAAGACGCTTTGGCAGGCTGCTCGTGTCCACCTGATGCGCCGGCATGCGGCGCAGCTGTGCCTTGATCCGTGCGAGCAGAAGGCGTGGCTCCACCGGCTTGCGCACGTAGTCGTCCGCGCCCAATTCGAGGCCGAGCAGTTCGTCGAACGGCTCGTCGCGAGCCGTCACCATCATGATGACGCCATCAAAATGTTCACGCGTCGCCCGGCAGATCTCGAAACCGTCCTTGCCGGGCAGGTCCACGTCCAGGATCACGAGATCGGGCCGGCCCGCCAGGATCGCGGGTACAGCGTCATCGCCGTGCGGCACCGCGGCGACTTCGTAGTGGTGGTTGCGCAGGTAGCACGCAATCGAGTTGGATAAACGATTGTCGTCCTCGACAAGGAGAATCCGAAAGGGCATGGCGGTCGGTCAATAGAGGCAAACTGTGACAAAAGAAGCAACGCGAGGCGGTACGCCGGCCGGATAGCCCGGCGGCGTTCTTGATATACAGATATGTTGTGCTTGAGATGGAAGCCGCGTCCGTGGCACACCAGCTCGCTCACGCTCGGCAATCCGCGATGGGGATCGACGCTCCGGCAACGGAACGTCGCCCCGGGTCGGGATCATTCGGTGAAATGCTCCAGTATCTGCTGCCGTTCATCGCGGTCGACCGGTGCTACGGAATTGTCGTTGCCGGAGCGTTGAACGGGATTGCCATGCGCTTCGCTGACATCCGCTGTCGACACGGCCTGATCACCTTGCGAATCGCTTATGTGCGAAACGAAGCCACTACCAGGAACGTGTCCGGCTTCGTAAAATTCTCCATCGACGACAACCACATCGTCGGGCAACGATTCGGTGAAGTCCGGAACGCCGAGCAGGGCCTGCTTCATGTAATCGACCCACATGGGGACCGCGGTCCGCGATGCGTATTCGCGAAGTGTCTGCGGCTTGTCAAAACCCATCCAGGACACCGCGACCAACGAGTGCTGGAAACCGGCGAACCACCCATCACGGTAATCATTGGTGGTACCGGTCTTTCCCGCGAGATCGGTACGGCCGATGGTATTTGTCAGTGAGCCGGTGCCATGTTGTGCAGCAGACTGCAACATGCTGGTCATGATGAAACTGTTGGCTTTGGAAATCACCGGCGTCGCGCCAAGACCGGCCTGCGGCGGCGATGCTTCAAACACGGGTGCACCGTTTCCATCTTCGATCCGATTCACGAGATACGGACTAATCCGATATCCACCGTTGGCGAACGCTGCGTAGCCCACGGCCATTTGAAGTGGGGTCACGGCACCTGCACCGAGAACCATCGGCAAATTGGCAACGAGCTTGTCAGAGTCCAATCCAAAACGGTCGACGATGAAATTCTTCGCATACTCGGGACCGATGAAATCCAACACCCGTAACGCAACCAGGTTCTTTGACTTGGTCAGCGCCTCACGCACGGATATCGGCCCAAGCAGGGCCCCTTCTTCTTTGGGGTGCCAGGCGCGGCCGTTGGAACCGAGCGCTTGAAATTCGACATCGTCGACGATCGTGGACGGAGCCACGCCCTTTTCAAGCGATGCGGAATACACATACGGCTTGAACGAAGATCCTGGCTGCCGCCAACCTTGCGTGACGTGATTGAATTTGTTGTGCCTGCCATCGAATCCCCCAACGAGCGCTCGAATCGCTCCGTCTTGCGGGTTCAGCGATACCAGTGCGGCCTCGACGTCTGGAACCTGACCGATCGAGCAAACGCCGTTCGCGTCGCAAGCCACCCGCACGATTGCGCCCGGCCGCAGTTCTCCGACATGCGAGCGCTTGTATCTGGCAGTCGCGTCAACCAGCCGTAACCCTTTTCCGGTAACGGGAATAATCCGCTCCGCAGTCTGAACAACGACCTTGGATGGCGTCACCGAAATAACCACCGCGGCCGCCAGATCCGCGACTGCGGGCCGGTCTTTCAACGCATTGGTGACAGCGGCAAGCCTTTCGGTCGCCGTGCCCCCAACGATGGGGCCCGCTGGAATGTACGCTTCCGGTCCGCGATAACCATGGCGCTTGTCGTAATCGGTAACACTTCGATACACGGCGTCGTACGCGGCGGTTTGATCCGAAACCGTGACAGTCGTCCATACGCGAAATCCTCGCTCGTATGCGGCTTCTCCATATCTCTCGACCATCATTTTCCGAACCATCTCTGCGACGTATGCGGCGTGCACCGGCGGGGTGTTTTTTTCAGGTGGCGCGTACGGTTTTTCTTGCAATGCGTCCCGGTACTGCGCCTCGCTGATATAGCGAAGCTCCAGCATGCGTTTCAGCACATATTCCTGGCGGATCTTCGCGCGCGCCGGGTTCTGGAGAGGATTCCACGCCGAAGGCGCCTTCGGGAGGCCGGCGAGCGTTGCCGCCTCTCCCGCAGTAATCTGCTTGAGATCCTTTCCGAAATAAGCGTGTGCCGCCGCACCAAAACCGTACGAGCGCTCTCCCAGATAAATTTGATTCATGTAAATCTCGAGTATTTTCTGCTTGCTCAGAACGGACTCGATTTTTATCGCCAGCAAAATCTCATAGAGCTTTCTCAGGTACGTCTTATGATGGGAAAGAAAGAAGTTTCGCGCGAGCTGCATGGTGATGGTGCTGGCCCCCTCCGCTTTGCCACCGTGCAATACGTCGGCAACCGCCGCCCGCGTGAGGCCTACCAGGTCGACTCCATGGTGATCGTAAAAGCGTGCATCCTCCGTTGCGAGCAACGCATTTTTCATGACATCCGGTATTTGATCGAACGTCAGTGGAATCCGGCGCTCCGTCCCGAACTCGCCGATCAATGCGTTGTCCGCGGTATAAACACGTAAAGGCTCGGTCGGTTGATATTTCGACAACTCGTCGATCGCAGGAAGCTTCGGATAGACGAGGATGACCAAAAACCCGAATAAGAGCGTCGCGGCCAGCATTCCGCCGAGTGCAATGCCCATTAACCACGACACCGTTTTGGAGCCAGCGAAGCGTGTGCCACGTTTCCGTTCATGGCCGTCTCCGCCGCCAGCGTCGCTCGCCCCTCTCTCAGTCGGAACCTCTTCCTTGGTATCGGTTGCGGACTTCTTTCCAAAACGAAATATCTTGCGATTCAACATTCAATGATTTTTGCGTGAGGCCGGGGGGATTAGGTTTGAAAAGTCAGACATGTCTGCTTGGGCGACATTGCTTGCAGGGCGCCGGAACCTTGTCTTGCCGGACGCCGAGAAGATGAAGCGAGCTTTCCATGATTGCCGAGAAGGAAGGTCCGGCCACCGGGCCTCCATAAACCGAGCCCCTCGACGGTTCGTCGATCATGACCGCGACGATAAGGCGAGGTGCGCTCAGCGGCGCCATGCCGACAAACACCGCGTGGTACTTGCCGGCCGCGTACCGGCCGCTCGCTCCCGCTCGGGCAGTGCCTGTTTTTGCCCCGACTCGATAATCGGGAAGTCTTGCCATCGTGGCAGTTCCGCCGGGCTCGACCGTGGCCTCCAGCATGCTGCGAATCTGTTCCGCAACCTTGGGCGATACAACGTTGACTGCCGGCGGCAAGGAGGGGCCTCGAACAAGGGAAAGCGGACGACGTTTGCCATCGCCTGCGAAGACTGTGTAGATGTCCGCTATCTGTGCGAGCGAAAGCGACAGACCATATCCGTACGCCATGGTCGCCTTCTCGATAGGCTTCCACTGCTGGGCCGGCCAGAGCGTTCCGCGCGCGACCGCAGTGAAGTCGCTGACCGGTTTGGTTCCAACCCCGTACGCTTTGAAGTTCTTCCACATGTCTTCGGCTTCCAGCTTGGCCGCTATTTTCACCATCCCGATGTTGCTTGATTTCGCGATGATCTCGGTCGTCGTAATCACGCCGTGATTCGAAGTGTCGTGGATGTCCCGTCCATATGCCTTGATGACGCCGGGGCTCGTATCGAACAGTGTGTTTGGTGTAATGACACCTTCACTTAACGCGAGCGACACAGTCACGGGCTTGATGGTTGAACCCGGTTCGAATACATCGGAAAGGCCTCGATTGCGAAAGCGTGAATCGTACGGCCCCGATTCGGCGTTCGGGTCGAGCATCGGAACATTTGCAAGTGCCAGGATTTCACCGGTCCGTGCATCGACGACAATTGCCGAACCCGCGGCAGCACGAAATCGCGTGACAGCCGCTTGCGTTGCCTGCATGGCGATGTGCTGAATGCGCCGATCAATTGTCAACGTGATATCAGATGCAGGAGTACCTGCTTTCCCGTCATTCATTTCTTGAATGACATGCCCCATCCGGTCGACGATGACATCCCGTTGCGTGCTCGTGCCCATCAAGCCGGCATCGTATGCCAGCTCTACGCCTTCCTGCCCGTGGCCGTCTGCTCCCGTCAGACCGATCAGCTGCGCAAAGTCGTTGCCGTCAGGATAGTAGCGCTCACTATTGTCCGTTTCGTGCACACCTGGAACCTGCATTTTCGAAATCTGCATGCCGATGTCGTTCCTGACTCGCTTCTTCAAATACAAGAAATCCTTTTGACTGACGCGCTTCGAGAAAAGGTCCTGCTCAGGCACAGCAAGGAGCTTGGCCAACGCCGCAAGCTTTGCTGAATCACAGCGAACAAACTCTTTCGGGACAATCCATACATCCTTTACAGGTTCGTTGATAGCCATAACTGCACCGTTTCTATCCAGAATCCGCCCCCTGCTTGGCCGGCGTTCGAGAACATGCTTATAACGCCGCTCCCCTTGCCGGATGAAGAATTCACTATTTACACACTGAACATAGAAAGCGCGTCCGGCCAAAACGAGAAATGCCACAAACATAAAAATTTGCACAGCGTGCGATCGCCATGCAGGCAGAGACCGCTCTCCGACATGGTTTTTCTGCAATGAAATTGAAAATCTCGTCACTTAGGTAAAAAATTTTCGCATTTATAAGCGCCATCTCTTCACCGCGTATCGGGTAAGCTTCAACGCTGCGACCAGGCACGACTGCTCAAGCCCCAAGTTCGGCACCTGAACCTCGCTGCCGCGAGTCAGGAACGGTGTAGTTTTTCGACGAACCCGAGCAGAAAAATCAAGCTTGAAATGCGCCCAGCTTGCTCCATCCAGCAGATGGAAACAAACTCAAATGACATCGATAAATAAGGTCCTGTTAGCGGATCGCCGAAGTGCACATCGCGCCAAACAAGGAAATCTTAAGGCTCAGCCACAATCCGAGTGGCAGAACCCGGCAGAGGCGATCGATTCGATAGGCATGCGGATGGATATCGCACGAAGAAAAGCCGCGCGAAGGGGAAGATCAAAAACAATCAGCCATACATTTTACGAATGGCTTTTGCAATTGCTGCCCGCCTCGAAATATCCGAACTTAAACGGTGACGCCGGAGTTGGCTGCGCGTTTGTCGACAGGCGGGTGGTCGACGTCGCTATACAGTGTGTGGCCCCATCGAGACACGAAGCGTTGATGAAGGCCGTAAGACACCGCGCGCCCGCTCAGGACCTTGAAGGGGATTGATTTGGCGCGTCGCCGGTACGTGAGAGGCCCCGGTGCAGACGGCTCGTTTGTCGTACCCCCCCGGGCCATTCCGGCAACCGGGTCATGCTTCACTCCCTGCAACAAATCGTCCACACCAGCAAATTTCTTCCCAAACCACATCCCATTGCGCTCCTGCGTAGATGCAGGTCGTTCAAAAAAACCGACCCAAGTTCCAAGTTTGGCCGCTCAAGGCGCAATGATCAAATGAATATGTTTGGGTAGGGTATAGCCTGAAGTTATCCATGCTGGAGTTGGAGCGGCCCCTTGATCACAGGACACCCGGCATCTCTCGGCAGAGGAGGCAGTCTTGTGACCCGCTCCAGGCGTGGGCATAACGTGGAAAGCATCGAGATGCTGACCGAGTCGGAGCGCCGGTTTCGGCCGTTGCCGGGCGGTCAAGGGGCAACGTGAATCACGTGTTTGCGTAGCGCAAACAATACCCGGACGGCGGCCTGATGGCATTGAAAGCGGAATAAGCCGCAATATCCGGATCGCAGCTTGTTGCTGCGATGAAGAAAATCAGGGAACTGCAACGCCTCTCGACAGGAAGCCTCAGGAAGCGGAAGCCCTGAAGGATGCGGTTGCATACGACCGCCGCCTATGGATAAGCACTGATGTGCTCGCGGCGATCTCGCATCTGGCTATCGCCTTCGAGCACGGCAACAAGCTCCATCCACATGAAGCATCGAAGTACCGCTCGCCAACGGATTTCCGGCAAACAGAATCATCGATCCGACAGTATCCGGATGTCCTGGGTTACAGGGGCAACTTCCCCTCGAACTGCCGCTTCAGTGCCATCGTAAATGCAGTGCTTGCAACAGAGGCCGCTTGTGCCTCTCCCATGAGCGCAACGACGCCAATTGTCACGGGGGGAACCAAGTGTTGAATGGAGGTACTGCTACGGCTTGCTTTTGCAGTGAACTCATCGACCAACGCATATCCCATACCTTGGTCGACAAGCGCTGCTGCCATGTAATATGTGCGGGCTTCGATCATTGGCGACAAATCTCCAGCGCCGGCCGCGCTGGCCGCTTCGGCGATGGCCGAACCCAATGGGTCCATCTCCCCGATTCCTATCCAGTCGTCATCGAGGTCATTCAGTCTAAATGACCTATCCCCGCACCCGGCGATTTCGCTGGTCGGGACGGAATCGACCGATTGGATATGAACGACTGATGCAACCCCAACCTCCGTGCGCACAACCCCCTTGGGTACGGGCACGTCAAAGCTGACCGCAATATCAAGCTCATGCGAAAGGATCTGCGCGACGAGTCCCTCGCTATATTGGGTTTGTATTTGCAACGACACTTCCGGCATCGATTCGCGAAACGCTTTCACGGTGAGCGGGATAAGTCCGAAGGCCAAACTCGGAAGACATCCGATCCGGAGGCGGCCACCGGGATGTTCGGCCAGGTTTTTCCCGAGCCTCCTCACTTTGTCGAGCGCAGCGTGAAGCGGCAAGGCTTCCTTGTAGAGCAGTTCAGCTTCCCGCGTGGGCACGAGCCGACCTCCCATCCGCTTGAAGAGCGGAAATCCCAGCGAAGATTCGGCATGCTTAAGAATTTTGCTCGCGGTTGGCTGCGAGACGGCCAAATAATCGGCTGCTCGGCTTATCGAGCCTGTCTTCATCACCGCGTGGAAGACTTCGATATGTCGTAGTCGCATTGAAGCGTCCTCATTCTTCGGTTGTATCGTGGCCTTTGCCGCTGACGACCTTGCAGTCACTGAGCATGCTGTTTCCGCAGACGACTCAATGCTAGCGGCCTTAGCCGGGCGCTCCTTGTAGCGAATCGAGATGTACTGCGAAACGCGGAGGCCTGCCTGGAAACCGAGCAAAAACCTTTGCCCGATTTATAGTCAGCGGTCGCAACGAACCGCGCTACAGGTGTGACTGATCGGAAGCACGCTCGTCGTCCTTCGTGCCGAACCGTTCGCGCTTCCACGCACGCAGCCGTTCATCGGCGACACCTCATTGCGCAGCGGCCGAACGCAACTCGCTGCACGAGCGCATCACGGTCCTTCTCAGCGCAATGATTTCACCAGCGAATACGCCATGCGTTGCTCGACCCGCAATTTGCTTCGGAGCATCATTCCCAATGATTAAATTTCGTACGGACGTTCAATCATCACGGCAATATTATCCACCAACATCGAAACTCACCGCCTGCTCGGCTCCAAAACTCCACATTAGGTCGCCCTGGCGTCGGCGCGACTTCGGAACCGTTCGCGATTCAGCAACTCGTCGCGCAATTTGCCATTGAAGCGTTCGACGAAGCTGTTTTACCGTGGGCTACCTGGCGCGATGAAGGCCGGGCCGATAGACACATCGCGCAACCAGCGCATGACGCGGGCGGCGGTAAATTCCGCGCCGTTGTCCGACCGAATGAACGTCGGCTTGCCGTACCACCGCATCAACCTCGACAACACCAGAATCACGTCCTGCGAGCGCAGGCTGGCGCCGACCTCGATCGCCAGACTTGCCCGCGTGTATTCATCGATTACGCGGCGTTCGGCGGCCCGGTCGGCAGCCGCGCGGAGCTCGCGGCCTATCTGGAACAGGTGACGTCGGCGATACGCGCCACGCAGCACACGATCTCGACGTCGCTGCTGATCGTCGACGGCAACGCCGCGACCGCGCGCACCGCCGGCCAGGTGATGATGATCTCGGCCGATGATGCGGGCGACGATCGCGTGTGCTTCGTCGGGCTGTGGTATCGCGACCTGCTGGTGCGGACCGAATGCGGGTGGCGCATCCAGCGCCGCATGCAGGAACGTAGCTGGATGCACGACGCGCCGCCGGTCGCGGCGCTCTGAGCGGTTCCGCGCGATGCGTTACTTCATCTGCATCAGTTGAATGAGGTTCCCGCACGTATCGTCGATCACGGCGATCCGCACCGGCCCCGCGTCCATCGGCTCCAGCGTGAACCGCACGCCGTGCGCGGTAAGCCGCGCAAACTCGGCGTCGAGGTCGTCGACCTGGAACGACGCGGCGGGAATCCCGTCTTCGTACAGCGCCTGCTTGTACGGCCCCACCGCGCGATGATTGCTCGGTTCGAGCAGCAGCTGCGTGCCGTCGGGCTGATCCTCCGACACCACGGTCAGCCAGCGAAATTCACCTACCGGCACGTTGTATTTGAGCTGGAACCCGAGCTTGTCGGTATAGAACGCCAACGCCTTGTCCTGATCGTCGACGAACACGTTCGTCACATAGATTCGCATCGTGCACGCTCCTGAAACGGCAACCGGCGAACGTCGTCCGCCCGGTCGCGCTGGATGGTCGAAATCGGGCAATCGCCCCGCCCTTCGCTATTCTTCGTCGAAATCGATGACAAACGCATAACCGCGGTCGATCAGCTTGCGCAGGTAGCCGTCGAAGTCGTCGGCGATCACCGCGTAGCTGTCGGGATCGTACAGGACGCGCACGACCTGTCCGGCCTTGCCTACCGTATGACCGCCCCGTTTCACGCACCCGCTCACGTGATCTGGTACGTCGACGCCGGCACGAATTCCTCCGGCATCTCGCGGTCGCCCAGCTCGAGCACCGACCGCTCGATCGTGCGCGCCATCGCATCGAGCGCCAGCGCATTCGGCGCGAGGCCGAACGGTTCGGCGACCTCGTTCGCGATCGCTTCGAGCGCGATCAGCGTGTACGAGATGAACACGCAGATCAGCGGCGTGAAAAATTCCGTCGAATCGACGAGGCCGAACGGCAGCAGCACGCAGTATGCATACACGGTACGGTGCAGCAGCACGCTGTACGAGAACGGGATCGGCGTCGACAGGATGCGCTCGCAACCGCCCACCGACTTGCCCAGCTCGTCGAGCTGCGCGTCGAACATCCAGCAGGTCGCGTCGCTGCCGGGCGCGCGGCCCAGCACGCGAACGATGCCGCCGCGCAACTCGTCGAGGATCGCGACGGGCTTGAAGCATTTGCGCGCGAACTCGCCGGCACGCTCCGCGCCGAGAATCCGCTGCAGGTCCTCGGTCGGATCGGTATGGCGAAGCTGATGTTTCAGCGCATAGGTGAACGCGATCAGCAGATCGGCGAGCCGGTTGCGCTCGGCATCGCTGACGCCGTCGGGCAGGTAGCGATTCAGTTGCGACGTCACGTTGCGCGCCGCGATCAGCAGGTTGCCCCACAGATGCCGCGCCTCCTTGAAACGCTCGAAGCTCGCGTTGTTGCGAAACGCGAGGAAGATCGCGAGCGCGAGCCCGAACAGCGTGAACGGCGCGGTGTTGAGCGGAATCTTCTCGCCGAAGATGCGCCCGTTCGTGAAGACCGCCAGCGTGCTGACGATCGCCATGAACACGAGTTGCGGAATGATCGATTGCAGCACGGAGCCGTTCCACACGAACAGCATCCTGAGCCAGTTTTGTCGTGGTCGGACGATCATGATGTTTTCTCGACTGCCAAGGAAATACGCAGCACGGCCCGCCCGCGCCCGATGCGCAACGGCCCGCGCGTGGCGGGCCGCTTTCGGATGGGTGCGGTGCCGGGGCCGCGCTGCGCGAAATGATACGCCCGCGCACGCCACGCCCCGTCACATCGCGCGCCGCTCAGTGATAACCGACGTCGCCCTCGCGCACCTTGCCGCGGAACACGCGGTACTGCATCGCGTTGTACACGAGGATGATCGGCAGCACGATCACCGTGCCGACGAGCGCGAACAACTGGCTCGAATGGCTCGACGACGCGTCCCAGATCGTCAGCGACGGCGGCACGATGTTCGGCCAGATGCTGATCACGAGCCCGGTGTAGCCGAGGAACACGAGCGCGAGCGTCAGCAGGAACGGCGTGGCCTCGTGCTCGCGCTTCACCGTGCGGAAGATGCCCCACACGCACGCGACGACGAGGATCGGCACCGGCAGGAACCAGCCGAGGTTGCCGCTACCGAACCAGCGGTGCGCGACGGCCGGCAGCCCGATCACGGTCCACAGGCTGACGACGGCCATCACGCCGAGCAGCACGCCCGTGAGCGGCTTCATCAGCAACCGCATCTTGCGCTGCAGTTCGCCGTCGACCTTCAGGATCAGCCAGCCGCAGCCGAGCGTCGCATACGTGACGAGCACGCCGATCCCGCAGAGCAGGCTGAACGGCGACAGCCAGTCGAACGGCCCGCCCGCGAACTGGTTGTTCTCGATCCGGATGCCCTGCAGCAGCGAACCGAGCACGATCCCCTGGCAGAACGCCGCGAGCGCGGAGCCGCCGATGAACGCGAGATCCCACATGTGTTGCGTGCGGGTCGCCTTCGCGCGCAGTTCGAACGCCGCGCCGCGGAAGATCAGCCCGACCAGCATCAGCACCAGCGGCAGGTAATTCGCGGGCAGCAGCGTCGAATACACGACCGGGAACGCGCCATAGAGCCCCGCGCCGCCGAGCACCAGGAACGTTTCGTTGCCGTCCCACACCGGCGCGACGGTGTCGAGCATCACCTGGCGCTCGGCCTTCGCATCGAAGAACGGAAACAGCAGGCCGATGCCGAGATCGAAGCCGTCCAGCATCACGTAGATGAATACGCCGAGGCCGATGATCGCGGCCCACACGACAGGAAGATCGATTTGCATGGCTTACTCCGCTTCGGTGACGTTCAGCGGCGTGGACAGCGCGCTCTTGCGCAGCCCCGGATGCCGGTGCAGCTCGATGTACCCGGCCTGGGCAGCCGGCCCGCGCCTCATCAGTTTCATCATGTAGTAGATACCCGATCCGAATACCAGGAAGTACACGACCACGAAGATTAGCAGCGATACGCCGACCTGCTGCGCGCTGAGCGGCGCAACCGAATCGACGGTGCGCAGCACGCCGTACACGGTCCACGGCTGCCGCCCGACCTCGGTCGTGATCCAGCCGGCCAGCAGCGCGACGATGCCGGACGGCCCCATGCCCACCACGAGCCACTGGAACCAGCGCGTTTCATACAGGCGCCCGCCCTTTCTCAGCAGCAGCCCGAGCAGCGCGGTCAGCAGCATCAGCATCCCGAGGCCCGCCATGATCCGGAACGTCCAGAACACGATCGGCGAATACGGGCGGTCTTGCGGCGGGAATTCCTTCAGCCCGCGAATCTCGCCATCCCAGCTGTGCGTGAGGATCAGGCTGCCGAGGTGCGGCACCTGGATCGCATAGCGCGTGGTTTCGGCCTGCATGTCGGGCAGCCCGACGAGGTTCAGCGAGGTACCGCCCTTCTCGGTTTCCCACAGCCCCTCGATCGCCGCGATCTTCGCCGGCTGGTATTCGCGCGTGTTCAGCCCGTGCGCGTCGCCGACGACGATCTGGATCGGTGCGAGCAGCAGCAGCATCCACAGCGCCATCGAGAAGCTGCGCTTCACCGGCTCGTCGCGGCGCCCCTTCAGCAGGTGCCACGCACCGCACGCGGCGACGATGAAGCCCGCGACGATGAACGCCGCGATCGTCATGTGCACGAGACGGTACGGGAACGACGGGTTGAAGATGATCTTGAACCAGTCGACCGGCACGACGAGGCCGTTCTCGATCTTGTAGCCCTGCGGTGTCTGCATGAAGCTGTTCGACGCGAGGATCCAGAACGTCGAGATCAGCGTGCCGACCGCGACCATCAGCGTCGCGAAGAAGTGCGCGCGCGGGCTCACGCGCTGCCAACCGAACAGCATCACGCCGAGGAAGCCGGCTTCGAGGAAGAACGCCGTCAGCACTTCATACGTGAGCAGCGGGCCCGTGATGTTGCCGGCGACGCGCGAGAAGCCAGCCCAGTTCGTGCCGAACTCGTACGCCATCACGACGCCGGAGACCACGCCCATCCCGAAGCCGATCGCGAAGATCTTCGACCAGAACTGGAACATGGATTTGTAGGCGGCATCGCCGGTGACGAGATAACGCCATTCCAGCACCGCCAGGAAGCTCGCCATGCCGATGCTGATCGCGGGAAACACGATGTGGAACGACACCGTGAATGCGAATTGCAATCGTGCGAGATGGAACGCATCGAAGATTTCCATGACCGTAATTTGCTCGTGGTTGTGAGAACGTCCGCCCGAAGCAGGAAATCGCGCGACGGCTTGGCGACAGCACATGCGAACACCAACGGTCACTCGCATGGCATCGAAGCGTGAATGACGATATCGCGTTTGCCACGATACTCGCAATCGCGCGAACGCGTCCTGAAACTGTGCTTTCCGTCCCGGCAAAGATGTGTATACGGAAAAGACACAACCGGGGCCGGGCGCCGCGAGCTGTACTGCTTTCCGCGTTGCGGTGCTGTGCCTCCGGCGCGCGGCTCACCGCCGTTAACATGTGATGCAACGCCTGCCCGCGGCGACGGCGTGCCTCTTGGCGCCCGCCCGGCAGCATCGATTCCCGTCGTTCGGCGTACGCGCCGGCCGATCCGCCTGGAGAAAACCACATGGAGTCCTGCACTCGCAGCGACGCTCCGACCGGCAGCACCGCGTATCATGTGACGCGTCATCGTGCCGGCGCAGCGCGCGACGCCGTCGATCGCGTCGTCGACGAAACGCCGGTTGCACTCGTGTTCAACGGCATCTCGCACACGGTCATGATGGCGACACCGATCGACCTCGACGCATTCGGGCTCGGCTTCGCGCTGAGCGAAGGCATCGTCGAGCGCGCGTCCGACGTGTTCGACATCGACAGCGACACCCGGCCCGGCAGCGCCGAAGTGCGGCTCACCGTGTCGCAGCAGGCGTTCATGGCGCTGAAGGCGCACCGGCGCGCGCTGGCCGGCCGCACGGGCTGCGGCGTATGCGGGATCGAAAGCATCGCGCAGCTCGACCTGCACCCGGCGCGCATCGACGCCGCCGGCGCGGCCACCGGCATCGGCGCCGACGCGATTGCACGCGCCGCGCGCGCGTTGCCGGCCCACCAGGCGCTGATGCGCGAGACGGGCGGCATCCACGCGGCCGCATGGTGCGACCGCGACGGCGCCGTGCTCGACGTGTTCGAGGACGTCGGCCGCCACAACGCGCTCGACAAGCTGATCGGCCGGCTCGCACGGCGCCGCGCCAACCTGCGCGCCGGTTTCGTGTTCCTGTCGAGCCGCGCGAGCTACGAACTGGTGCGCAAGGCCGCGCGGGTCGGCATCCCGATGATCGCGACGATCTCGGCGCCGACGTCGCTGGCGATCGACGTCGCCCGCGCAGCCGGCGTACGGCTCGTCGGCTTCTGCCGCAACGACGGCTTCGTCGAATACGTGTCGCCCGACGCCGCTCATCCCGACCAACCGGCGCTTGCGCAAGCGCATCCGGCCCTCTCGTCATGAAACAACTGATCGATTTCGCTACCGCGCAGCAGCAATTCGCGGGCGCATTCGCGCCGCTTGCCGCGGCCGCCTCCATTCCGGTGACCGACGCGGCCGGCCGCGTGCTGGCCGCGCCGCTCACCGCCGTGCTCGACCAGCCGCCGGCCGACCAGAGCGCGATGGACGGTTACGCCGTGCGCCACGCGGACCTCGCGCATGGCGAGCCGCTGCGCGTCGCGCAGCGCTGCTATGCGGGCGACACGCCGGCGCCGCTGGCCGCGCGCACGGCCGCACGCCTCTTCACCGGCAGCCTGATTCCGGCCGGCGCCGACACGGTAGTGATGCAGGAGCATGCGCGCGAACAGGACGGCTGGGTTGCGTTCGACGCGCCGCAGCGCAGCGGCTCGCATATCCGCCGCCGGGGCGAGGAAGTGCGTGCCGGCGACCTGCTCGTGCCGGCCGGCGTGCGGATGGGCGCGATGCACATCGGCGTGGCCGCCGCGCAGGGTTTCGCGCGCATCGACGTGCGCCCGGCGCTGCGCGTCGGCATCCTGACGACCGGCGACGAACTGGTCGCGTGCGGCCAGCCGCGCGCGCCGCAGCAGATCTACAACAGCAATGCGCCGATGCTGGCCGCGCTGGTATCGGGAACCGGTGCCAGCGTGCAGACGAGCCTGCATGCGGCCGATACGGCGCCCGCCGTCGATCGCGCGCTGCGCGAGCTGCACGCGGGTTGCGACCTGGTGATCTGCGTCGGCGGCGCGTCGGTCGGCGACAAGGACCTGCTGCGCCCCGCGCTGGCCGCGCTCGGCGCATCGTTCGTCGTCACCGGCGTGCGCATGAAACCCGGCAAGCCGGTCGCGCTCGCGCGGCTCGACGCGCGGCCCGTGGTGCTGTTGCCCGGCAATCCGGGCGCCGCGATGACGGCGTTCGCGCTGTTCGTCGCGCCGCTGATTCGCTGCCTGCAGGGGCGCGACGCGTGCCTGCCGATCGTGCCGTCGCTGCCGATCGACATCGACTTCGAGCCGGATGAGCAGCGCGAGCGCTTCGTGCGCGTGCGCCGCACCATCGGCGCCGACGGCACGGCCGTGCTCGACACGCTGCGGCAGCAAGGCGCCGGCACGCTGCAGTCGCTCGTGCAGGCGAGCGGGCTCGCGCGACTGCCGGCCGGGCGGCACATCGCGCGCGGCGACGCGGTACCGTATTACGAATTCGCGCAGTGGCTCGCTTGATCGCGACGCGGGATAACCGCCCGACGCAGCACATTCGCCGCGCCTGCCGAGCGGCGAACTGTATTCCTGCAATTCGGGTGCGATTGTGTCCCTGCCGGAAAAGTCCGGCGGACTATGCTCACGATGAGGCTCGCCACGACCTGTGCGCCGATACGTCAGCACGCACGCGGCCGATCGGCGACGCCCACCCGCTTACTTCATGCAGGCCGACGACCCGATCGTGATTGCCATCGTTTCCGCCGCGCCGGCCGCCGCCGCTTCATCCGGCGGCGCATCGCCCGGCGCCTTCCCCCGCACGACCGATACGCTCGGCCGCCCGCTGCGCGATCTGCGCCTGTCCGTCATCGACCAGTGCAATTTCCGCTGCGGCTACTGCATGCCGCGCGAAAGCTTCGGCGCAGGTTATGAATTCATGCCGTCGTCCGAGCGGCTGTCGTTCGCGCAACTGGAAAAGATCGCACGCGCGTTCACGTCGCTCGGGGTCGAAAAAATCCGCATCACCGGCGGCGAGCCGCTGTTGCGCCGCCATCTCGAAGCGCTGATCGAACGGCTCGCCGCACTGACGACCGTCGACGGCAAGCCCGTCGAAATCGCGCTGACCACCAACGGTTCGCTGCTCGCCGCGAAAGCACGCTCGCTGCGCGACGCGGGGCTGTCGCGCGTGACCGTGAGCCTCGATGCGCTCGACGACGCGGTGTTCCGCCGGATGAGCGACGCCGACGTGCCCGTGTCGCGCGTGCTGGCCGGTATCGAAGCCGCGCATGCGGCCGGGCTCGCGCCGGTCAAGGTCAACGCGGTGATCGAACGCGGCGCGAACGACGACCAGATCCTGCCGCTCGTGCGTCACTTCCGGCATAGCGGCGTGGCCGTGCGCTTCATCGAATACATGGACGTCGGCGGCGCGAGCTTCTGGTCCGGCGACAAGGTCGTGCCGGCCGCGCGGATGCGCGAGCTGATCGACGCACACTATCCGCTCGTGCTCGTCGGCGAACCGGGGCACGACGCGACCGCGATCCGTTGCGCGCACATCGACGGCGCGGGCGAGGTCGGTTTCATCGCGAGCGTGTCGCATCCGTTCTGCGGCACCTGCTCGCGCGCACGCGTGTCGGCCGACGGCAAACTCTATACGTGCCTGTTCGCGACCCAGGGCACCGACCTGCGGCCGTGGCTCGACGACGCGGCGCCGGTCGACACGCTTGCCGCCGCCGTGCGCGATCGCTGGACGCAGCGCGACGACCGTTATTCCGAGCGCCGGGCCGCACGGCCGGCCCGCACGCCGGGCAAGACCTATCCGACCGTGCGCATGTCGCTCGTCGGCGGCTGACAAGCCGCCGCGCGACACAAGGCGCACCGCCTACAGGAGAACCGTCATGACGAGCTTCACCGAATCCCGCGCCGGGCTGCCGGACGATCCGTTGCGCGCCGGCAGTCATTCCCGTTCCGCCGACACGACCGAGCCGCACACCGAGCCGCCGCCGGCGATTGCCGCCGGCTTCGAAGTGCGCGTGCAGTACGCTGCGATCGACGCAGGCGCCGAGCTTGCGCCGATCGTTCGCAATCCGAATGTCGGTGCGGTCGTGAATTTCCTCGGCGTCGTGCGCAAGGAAGGCGACGTCGACGACGTCGTCGCGCTCGAGGTCGAGCACTATCCGACGATGACCGACCAGGCCCTGTGGAGCATCGTCGAGGAAGCCAGCGCGCGCTGGCGGCTCGAAGCGGTCAAGATCGTGCACCGCGTCGGGCGCATTCCGCTCGGCCACGCGGTCGTGCTGGTCGTGGTGGCTGCCGCGCATCGCGGGTCCGCGTTCGATGCGTGCGAATTCCTGATGGATTTCCTGAAGACCCACGCGCCGTTCTGGAAGAAGGAGATCCGCCACGACGGCGAATCCGGCTGGGTCGAGGCGAAGGCGCACGACGACCAGGCCATGCGGCGCTGGGGCTGACCGCGCGCTACGCGTTTTCCTATTCCGATTCCGCCGATTCCGTTCAAGACATCGCGATGAAACTGACAATCAAATACTTTGCAAGCATTCGCGAGCAACTCGATACCGACGAGGAAATCGTCAAGATCGATGCGCGCGAACTTACCGTCGATGCGCTGCGCAGTACGTTGGCCGCGCGCGATGCGCGCAGCGCCGAAGCGCTGCGGATGGACCGGCCCGTGCGCGCGGCCGTCAATCTCGAGATGGTGCCGGGCGGATTCGTCGTGCGGGAGGATAGCGAGGTCGCGTTTTTCCCGCCGGTGACGGGCGGGTAACGCAGATCGCTCGGCTGCCGGCTTCAATGCAGCCGCTTCATCACGATCGTCGCGAACACGACCATCGCGGTGACGCCGATGCGCGTCGAGATCTGCGGCGCGATTGATGCGGGTCGATGCAGCGCCCTTCCCGAAAAAGAAAAAGGGTTCATCGCGGATTACCGGGGGGAACACGGGGCCGACGCGTCGGCGTTCGGCCAAAAGCGGTCAGTCGACATGGACGCCTACATTGGTGACAATCGATCAGACTCGCCTTGTACGTGACCTCCCCAACTAGGTTGAGCAACATCTAAAATGAAATCGCCCTCGATAGTCAAGCCGCTTGAACACCCCTTGGATGCATTCTCATCGAGCATCGATTCTGCTCGCGAAGTTGTCTTGGCTGGGCTACGATGGCCAACTCCATATTGGTGTGACCTTGCGATCGGTTGGTTGGAACAAGGTCTAGCCGTTGACGACGAGATAGGCGACATACTGCGAGAAATTTCCCAGAACCGACGTTTTCCTCAGAGTCTGCGGCACCGTGCGTTTGCACTACACGTACGATTCACGAGGAACCGGGTAGCCGGATAGTCGGTAGATCCGCGGTGGACCGATTTCTTGGGTGGGCGCGAGGGGCTCCGTTCCATCTTGGCTGCAATAGGAGCACACAGTCACGTCGGCGAATGATCTTCTTTCTCGCGTGCCAAAGCAGCTTGCGCAGTGCAGAAAGGCTGAAGACAGGGAAAACTGCTATGCCTCTTGAAACGGTGCGACTAGATCGCGTCTTTGGTGTCGTACAGACGTCGCAGAACCGCAAGCAGGTCACTCTATTCGGCTTCGAAAGTGCAAGTCGCAAGGAGTACTCGGTAGCCGCACCTGGCAAGCCCCGTATCGAATCCGGAATGACGATTACCGCTTATCTCAAAGAGGCCGGAAACTGGCAGACTTTGATCGGGTGGCGCGACCATAAGAACGGTGAGATCGTGTGCGAGCCGGAAGGTGGGGCAATTTTCCTTTGCGTGTGGAGCATTCTGGTTTTTTGCACGACAGTGCGCGGCTTTTGGGACCGATCACTGACTCTGTCGGTAATCGCGGCAGTTATGATAGCCGTATTCGGGTGGAGCATTCGGAACATTCGCTTTCTGCGGAAAGTTCGCCGCGAGTTGGAGGCGTCAGTGCCTCTCGGCGATATACAACACAAATCCTAGCCGAAGCGAGTTCGTCTGTCTCGATTCGGCCAGAAGGCGTCATTCGGGCGTAGCGTCGCGTAGACATTCAAACGTCGGATCCCGGTCGCGAACCGGCCGTTAGTTTTCGCGACAGTTTGAATGTTGCACACCAACTGCCGAGCGGGTGAGCTGACAACGGCGACCACACATCCGTGCAGCACTGGTCGCACGTGGTGCACTCACAATCCATATATCTATGCGCGCCCCGGTCGTCAGGACAACCGCTCGGGGACAAAGAGCGAATCCAGTTCGAAATCCTGGATGGAACCCGACGGCACAATGGTTTCTCCCCCGGTTGCCGGCACTGTCAGGACCAGGGCTCGCGCGACATGGTGCGCTTCGACAGGACGAAAGTCTGCGGGAAGCAGCGGTCTCACCAATTGGCTCAGCCAGATGCCGATCTTTTCGCCGTAGCGCGCAGGTTGTTTCAGCGCCTTCCGGTCTCCAAGCAGGAACGAAGGCCGTACCACAACGAGGGTTTCGGGGCCTAGCGCGGCAAGTGCATCTTCGAGTGCGCCCTTGACGCGGTTGTAGAACACGATTGACCGCGCATTCGCGCTGATGGCGCTGACCACGCCAAACCGTCTTGCGCCAGCCGCCAGGCTGGCTTTCGCAACAGCAAGATTGGCTTCGAAGTCCACGGCGCGAAATGCGGAGCGGCTTCCCGCCTGCCCGATCGTTGTACCCAGCGCAAGATATGCTTCGTCGACTGGAGGCAAAGGCGGGATCGACCGGAAATCCACCAGGTGAACCATCAGCTTTGGACTGTGTACCTCCAGTTCACGCCGGCATAGAGCATGAACCTCCGCCACGGAAGGATCTTCGAGCAGTTGCTGAAGGATGTTGGCCCCCACGAGCCCCGTAGCGCCGGCAACCACAACCCGGCGATGAGACGGCGGCTGGCGTACATGCGCCAGATCGAATGACGACTGCTGGAACGAGGTCTGCATCATCTGTCAGCGGAGTGTTGCGTTGGAAAATGGCGCGTCCGGTGCGGAGCGTAGCACCTGCTGCCGCTGCCGGAGAAGCGCCTCCAGCTGCGGAGCGGCGGACTTTGCCGCGTCGTAACCCGCCTGCCGCAAACGCTCCCGTCCGGCTGCGTCCTGAGCGCCCGCGGGCGAAACGGCCGGCGCGATCAGGACGTCCGCTTCAGCCAGTTCGTTTTGTGCGATCAGACAACTCTGGACCTGCGTGGTCCTCAGCACGATGGACATGATGGAAGTTGCGGGATAGCGGGGACTGTGACAGTAGATGTCTACCGTGACGACGATGTCGGCACCCATGGCCCGCGCCACGCGGACGGGCACGACAGACGTGACCCCGCCGTCCACGAGCATACCGTCCCGGTATCGCATCGGGACAAACACGCCGGGGATCGACGCAGACGCTCTCGCGGCCTCGCCTGCGTCCCCCTGCGTCCCCCTGCGTCCCCCTGCGTCCCCCTGCGTCCCCCTGCGTCAGGATGACGGGTATGGAACGCTCGAGGCCACTCGCTACGGCTGCAAATCGCTTCGGAAAACGTTCGATGGGCTTGCCTGCCACAAGCGAGTCGACCCAGCGGGCGAGCGCTTCTCCCTTGACGAAGCCCGTTCCAGCGGCAGTGAGATCCGCGAGCGAATAGACCCTGGTGTCTTCCGCGCTGGTCCATAGCTCGCCCGGCGAAGCACCGGCAGCATAAGGCGCGCCGACAATGGCGCCGATGGATGTCCCGACCACGATATCGGGATCGAAACCGATCTCCCCCAGTGCCTGCAATACCCCGATATGGGCATAGCCACGCAAGCCGCCGCCTCCGAGGACGATCGCGACGACGGGCCGGCGACGGAGAGGGTCTGTCGTCCTGTCTGTCTCGGCCCGCACTTCCTCCAGCGTCATACCGCGAAGACCGTTGTCGCGCGCCGTCTCGCTCGTGCTGGAAGGTCCCGCGCAGGACGTCGCCAGAAGCGCGCACAACAGGGCAGGCAGCACGCACCTCCACGACAATTTCATCGGACTGTTCCAAAAGATCTGCCGGCAAACGCCCGTGGCATCCGGTCGTCCCTTGTGTCTTTCCCGGTGTATTTCGTTACCCATTCACGCGATGGAACACCCTGGTCTGTCCGAGAGCGGATATACCGAGGTAGCCGCGCAGATACATCTTTCCGTCCTTGATGGTCGCCTTGCAGGTGTATGTGCGGCCGGAGGACCCGTCGTAGAGCGAGCCTCCGGTCCATTCACCGTCGTCCCAGCGAAGACCGGACAGAAACACGATGTTCTTCAGCGAGCGGGAGCGCAGCGCAGGGTCGGGGTTCCTCGTGTCGAGCTTGAAGGTGACGTTATCGGACTCCACGACCTGATTTCCGTACAGCAGACGTGCCTGGAAGGTGGCGCCTGCCTTGTACATGTCGAGCTTCACGCTGCCATCGTCGGCTTCCCATATTCCAACGATCCCGTCGGCGGGAGCCTGCTGGGCATGAGCGGTTAGCGTTAAAAACAGGCTCATGACGAAGAGCATCATGGAGACAGCCGATTGGCGTAAAACCAGGCTTGCGTTCATGCCGGTGATCCTTTTGAGGGGTTTCCAGGAAGCAATCTTGTTCCGGGCGTCGGGCGGGCAGCCGCCCTCACAGAGGCAGCGCACGCCGTCCGGCAGGACCGGCTCACGCACACGAGGCGTGATCACGATTGCGACAGACGACCGGATCGTAAGGACTGAGCCCGGATCGCACAGTGGCGGATGACGCCACTTCCGTTGCGAGTAGCGCCATTCTTCCCGGAACGGGGGGGCTGCGCGGCGGATCGCTTTCCGGTCGCCGCTTTCGCCATGGCGTGAATTGCGACCCGTGTGGCGCCTTTCGTTAGTGCGACGGCGCCGTGCGGAGAGTAACGTTCACTCCAGTCAGAACTCGCTGAGAGACCACGATGTTTGATAGAAGCAAGAAGACGGCCCTCGTGACGGGCGCCTCCTCGGGCATGGGCAAGGAAATCGCCCGGCAACTGATCCACGACGGCTTCCAGGTCTACGTGGCTGCGCGGCACGTTGACAGGATGATCGACCTGGAACGCCTCGGCGCGAGGCCGCTGCGCATGGACCTTTCCCGCGAAGCAGAGATCGTGTCGGCAGTCGAGACGATTCTCAAGGAAACCGGGGGAGTGGACGTGCTCGTCAACAACGCCGGGTTCGGGCTGTACGGGCCGGTGGAGGACATCGGCATCGAGGAGGCGCGATACCAGTTCGAGGTCAACGTGTTCGGCACGGCCCGCCTCACGCAGTTACTCCTGCATGCCATGCGCGAGAAGGGAAGCGGCACGATCGTCAACATCACGTCGATGGGCGGCAAGATCTATACGCTGCTCGGCGCGTGGTATCACGCGACGAAGCATGCCCTCGAAGGCTGGTCGGATTGCCTGCGGCTCGAGCTCGCGCCGTTCGGCATCCGCGTCGTGATCGTGGAGCCCGGCCTGATCGAGACAGGGTTCGGCGACGTGGTTTCGCGCAGCCTGCTGGCCCGCTCCGGCAGCGGTGCCTACGCGAAGCTGACCCAGGCTGTCGCAAAGTCGACGCAGCAAGCCTATGGCAACGGACGCGGTACCGACCCGGGTGTCATCGCCAACGTGGTGTCGCAGGCAGTGCGCGCGAGAAAACCGCGCACGCGATACGTCGCCGGTAAGTACGCGAAACCGATGATTCTGATCCGCGCCTGGTTTGGCGACCGCATGTTCGACCGCATGATCATGAGCCAGATGCGCTAGGATGGTCCGCACGCCCGTCACGTGCCGGGCGCGCGCGAGCGGCAAAGGCTATTCCACGCAGAGGCAACGATGGGCGCAGTCATGGCAGACAGATGCAAGATACCGCAGGCGTTCTGGCACGCGATTGCGCACGCTGGCTTGCCGCCGGCCGCGGTACTGCGTCAGGCCCGGTTACCCGCCACGCTGCACCTGAATCCACAGGCGCTCGTGAGCACCGAGCAGTACTTCGTGCTATGGAAAGCGATCGGGCAACTGGCGCCCGAGCCTGGTCTGGGCATCGCACTGGTGACCCGGAGCGAAGCCGCAACGCATCCCCCTTTCATCCTTGCTGCATTCCATGCCCGGGACTATCGCGATGGCCTCGAGCGGGTCGCCCGCTTCAAGAGGCTCTGCACGCCGGAGCAGCTACATATCGCCGAAGAGGGGGCCGAATGTACGCTCACCTCGGAGTGGCCCTACGCAACTGAACCCGAACCCGCCGTTGCGACCGACGTCACGTTTGCGACGCTGCTCGAGCTCGGCAGGCGGGGCACCGGGCAACACCTGACGCCGCGCCGCGTGGAGTTCGTTCGCACAGGCCCCAGGGAAGAGTTCTACCGCGAATATTTCGGCTGCCCGATTCGCTACGGCGCGTCGCGCAATGCGCTCGTGCTGAAGTCCGCCGATCTGGACCGGCCGTTTCCCGGCCACAACCCCGAACTGCTCGATATGCTGACCCCCGCACTTACGGCAGCGCTGGGGGAAATCGAAGCGCGCAGCTCGATCCGCGAGCAGGTGAAAGTCGTACTCAAACGA
>JAJJMA010285296.1:0-15005 GCA_023529015.1 Papaver nudicaule | reverse complement strand
TAATCCGCTCTGGTAGAACCTTGCTTAGATCAATAACATGATGCAAAGTAGAACGTCCGCTTAGTTAAAGACTGATATTTGGTGAATATTTTCCACACCTAACTTGGTGGATTCATTGTGTTTATATACTGATTACATTGCCCTAATTAGGGTCTGATTTACATGAAGATTTACATTGAATGAGAAGATAATATTGCGACAATTATGGCACTAACACAGGCATAGCTGTGACTGAATCTTAGTAGCTGTATCATTGAGATATTGGCGACAATTAGGCCATTGATGTAGGGCTGTAGCTGTATCCTTAATACGCTTAAAACAGGATTGTTACCGTAAGTTAGATAAACACTCAAGTTTTTTGTTGTAGAATTATAAGTTACCCAAGCATTAGCTTTTGTTCCATTCCTTATGCTTCCCTTTGGTAATAACGTGGTAGCCTCAGATACATCCGAGTTAACATTGATACCAACGTGATCAGAACTTGGATCCCATTCGTCTTCTAAACTGTCAAACTCAACCGCAACAATTTGATTTGTCGCCAAATTCTTTTGAGATATATTCCGAGTCAATAAGCCAAGAGCTCCACCCCAAGAAACTGGAGGAAGTGTAACCCCGAAAGGTGCAAGAAAAAAAGTTAAACCTTCACCAGCTTGAGTCTCATTTTTTTCATCAATGATGAATGTGAAGTGTGTATCAAAGTCTGTCTGCCTTCCAGTGGCTTTATCCCAAAGTTGTATAGCTTCTGAGTAAGTGGCACGGCCAGCCCATTGGCGTTTTCTTGCACCGTCTGAATCACTGGTGAGTTCAATGAAGCTACTGTTCCTTGTTGCATCTCCTTGGAAATTTATACTTGGATCATTTGTTGCGAAATCTGGGTAGTTAAAGGAGATTGAATTTGTAGGACTAGGAAGAACTAACAATATTGTGATGATTTGAAAGAAGAAGATTAAAGAACCAAGATTAACATTTGTTGATGATTTGTAGTAGAAACCCATTATTGGTTATGAATGAATTGTCCTTGACTTTTTGAGTATGGAAAAGATTTATAGAGTAGTTTGCATGAAGATCAGGGTCACAAAACGTGTCTGGTTTGAAAGGAAAAATCAATCAAATAAAAAATGAATGAGCTTTTCTTCTAAAAAGGCTTCTATGACGCACTCCAGGCAACAGACAAGAAAAGGATCAGGAAGCATCAATCTAACTCTCCAAGAGAAAAATAAGAGAAAGGGATGTGACCGGAGCTACGTACTCTTTCATTATTTTAGTTCAAGTTGGTCCTTGTTGAGCATCAAGACTCATGACCGGGCAATATTGTGCGAAAATGCTATGTAAACCCACCCACCCCCCATTCTTAACCCCACCTAAGTGTCAAGCAGTGAATGGTTCAATATACTAAACATGAGACCCCCTGTTATAGAAGGCTGATCCCCTCAATGCAGTGCAGGAAGACTAGTTTTCTCTACCCTGGTGTATGTGAATTGCACTAAAGTCTTGAAGCTAAAGAGTTTAAAAAGAAATCGTGGATGTGCCAGACTTGACTTTTGTGTATGCAGTTTGATCTTGGGGTTCTGGTGTAGTCCGGCTAGAAATATTGTCTGAAAGATAAGTCAAGTCTTCCTGTCATACGGTTCATGCCAGGAAGGTACAAGTTGGACTAATTTGGAATCATTGGGCAATATACCTTATACCTACTATTCCTTCTGGTTTTTGGTTCGCAGTCTGATTTTATTAGTTGACATGCATGATTGGGGCTATAGCACTGACAGTCTGTAGACTGTAGACATGCACTGGCTTCCATGTTAAAATATTTAAACTACCAAAAGTTAGATTTTTGAGGATTGGGTTATTTAGTGTTAGATGTATAGCGGCATAATATCCTGGTTTATTTGGGGGCGAGCCCAAATTTAATAGGGGCGAACGCTAATCCAAAATAGGGTAATCCAAAATAGGGTTATAATAAAGTAAAAAGGTCATCCCATATGAAATATATTTTTTTAAATACAAAACAACCCTTGATTAGTAGAGATTAATGATATGATTAGATGTTAACTAAATTTGATTAGCAAAAATTAATGATATGATTATTTCATCACCATCATCTTCATCAAGACTATCTCCATTATCAAAAATCATGATGATCTTCATCAATTTTCGGTCATCAATAATCACTATCATCCTTCACATTCAAAACAAACATTCATAATCCATAGTTCTTCATCACAACTAACTATTTAATCACTACTACATATCCAATCTATCTAAGATTTTAAAAAAACCAAAAAACTTCATTGAATCGATGAACATAGACTTCAAATTAACCTAGAATCGTCAAGGTTTTGTTTTAAACATGTCAAATAATCACTATAATTGAATGATGCTCCAATGAGGGGCTTAGTTCACTAAAACACTATAATTTATATGAAAAATACTCAATTTTTTCAAGTTACAGAGACAAAATCGTCAAGGTCGATGATATAATCATGACGATTGTTCTTGACTGTTGAAAAATCGCCATGGTTATATCATCGACCTTAACGATTTTTCATGTTTTCCCCCAAGAGATTTCATGATTTAGACAAAGGAAAATCAAGGAAAAAACCAAAAAAATCGTCAAGGTTTTGAAGGTTTCCTTGACGATTTTTTGTTTTCGCAACGCTTATAAACGTTGCAAAAAATTAGACCGTGACTAACAGATTTAGCAACGTTTATAAGCGTTGTGAAAACCGTGACCAAAAATTATGAAATCTCTGGAAAATCATGAAATCTCTGGAAAAAAATTATGAACAATCGTCAAGGTCGATGATATAACCATGACGATTTTTCAACAGTCAAGAACAATCGTCATGATTATATCATCGACCTTGACGATTTTGTCTCTGTAACTTGAAAAAATTGAGCATTTTTCATACAAATCATAGTGTTTTTAGTGAACTAAGCTCCTCAATGGAGTATCGTTCGATTATGTTTGACCAACCATCTTTGTATTGTAAGTTAATCAACAAACCAAGTTTCAAATCCGAATTTTGAAGTTGTTAAAGTTTAATTTGGATTTTAGAGATGAAGAAATGAAATAGAGAGAAGAAGATTGTTTGTTGTTAATGATATAGAGAAGATGGTTTTTGTTTGAGTGTTTTTTATTAGTTTTGTAGTAAGATTAGTAGTAAAATTAGTGTTCCGAATTTTGAAGTTGTTAAAGTTTAATTTTTTTGGATTTTAGAGATGAAGAAATGAAGTAGAGAGAAGAAGAGTGTTTGTTGATAATGATATTTGTTTGGGTGTTTTTTGATTAGTTATGTAGTTAAATTAGTAGTAAGATTAGTGTAAGGACTTTTTAGTATTTGCACACAGTTTTAGCACCCCTTATAAACTGGGGTGGGATATTTAAAGTAGTGCTCGCCCCTATTAAATTTGGGCTCGCCCCCAAATTTGCCAGGCATAATATCTAGATTCCGTTTACAAACTGTGGGAAAGGTTAACTAATCATTTATAGCAATCCGTCGCAATTTAACGGGCAATTTTTTAAGCACATTCATTGGCATTGCGGAACTTAACAACCTAAAATGAAATTTACTCCTTCAATTGAAGTCAATGGAAAAGCAGTAGTTGTTGTTAAGTCTGAACAATTTTCTAATGGCATGTACGTAGATGTGTGAAAACATGGTGGTAGGGTTCTTTGTTGGAAAAAGACCCTCCTTTATTGTTGTTCAAGTGGCTGTGAGTAAATTATGGAAATTCAAGGAGGAGGTAAGTATCAAACTCCACGGTGATTGTGCATTTATTTTTGAATTTTTGGATGATGATGATCGTAGACAAGTTCTTGATACTGGTTCTGTTTATGTCTCCACACTGTTATTTACACTGAGACCATGGACATATTTGCTTGAAAAATCATTAGCTGATATCAAAACTGTCCCAATTTGGGTGTTGATTTACGGGGTTCCACTTCGTTGTAGAACAGTGATGGGTTAGGCTTGATTGCTAGCTATCTAGGGAAAACTTTGTTAGTTGATGATTACACCATAAATCAGAAAAGGTTTGCTTATTCCAGGATCTGCATTGAAATAGATATTGAGTTCTCGTATCCTGCAAGCATACCCTTGTTGATTGATGGTAAATTTGCCATGGATCTTCCAGTTAAATATCAATGGAAGCCATCAAAATTAATGTGAGATGTGCATGGTTTTTGGGCATTCATCCAAGAATTTCTCAAGGGCAACAAAGATTAGATGGACTCCTAAGAAGATTTTCCCTCAAGAAAAAGGTATTGGGGTTATTGGGAGCAACCCATATTCTTTGAATGAGGGGCTAGAGAAGGGGATTCAAGTAAATGAACCTAATGTAGATTCCAGTGGAGTCTGTGAAGATATGGCATTAGGTGCAGCTGGTATTTTAGTCCATGCTAACAACAACAATATTGGAGTAGTGTCAATGAATGTAAAAGCAAGAGAACCAACTGTCGTTATTAGTAAAGGGGTTGCAATTCAATTGAACTCTCCTAATCCTTATAGTGACAGCAACAATATTGGTGTAGGTTTATTACTCCTCCTCCTTATAATGATGGGGCAGGTGAAGGGCAGGATAATGCACAAGGAGAATGGATAGTCGCTGGAAGGAATCACAAAAAATGGAACAATCCTGGGGGTCACATGGGAGAAGGTGTGAGTGGTGTCTCTCCCACCAATGGAAGTTGTGCTGGAGGGAGCACTTTTGCTGCAACAAATGGGACAATGATTAAACTACAGCTTGCAATACTTGCGCAAAGATAACAATTGACCAGCTCACTGCCAAAGGCTCCTCACCAAATAAAATTGGTACCAAAGAATTCACTAATGCAAATGGTGCTAGAGGGACGACTACAATTGCAGATTGTGTGAAGGCAAAGAAGGTTCTCTCCCCTAAAAGAAACGCATCCATGGTTTTCAGTGACTTCAAAGAAGACAGCCGGTTTCCAATCAATGGAACTAAGGAAATGGAAGCAACGAAGGTCAATAACCCATCTAGGGTGGTGGTAGATAGATCTCCAAGTGAAGAAAAAGGGTTAATTGGGGAAATGGAAGAGGTCAATGATGATGATTTGGTTGAGCGTGAGCTAGAATTTGAGAAAAACTTACAATATTTGTCTCTTGAAGAAAAAATTGCCAAGAGGAAAGAAAGAGAACTGCATAGGATGCAATGGAATGGAAAAGTAGGCGGCTCTAGTAAAGATGGAGGCTCTACTATAGCAGATCAGAATTTGGGTAGAGGCCAAAGTTCTCAAGCTAAGAAGGGACATTCTTAGTCACTCTTGGCAGCTGTTGTTTCTCTTTTTTCTTATTCCCATTTGAGGCTGGTTTAGTTTACAATTGTTATATAGTTGGGTCTTCTTTGGAAGATTGGTTGGTGTGATAGGATCCAGAGCTTATATTTTGTTTCCTTATGTTTTTTACGACCCCTGTTTGTTTTGCTCCTGTCCTTTATTCTCGCCTAGGCGATCTCTTATTTTGTACTTCTTTTTTTCTTTTTTCAATAAAGTTTAACCCTCTTATATTCAAAAAAAAAAAAAAAAAACTTATTTTACCTGGTGCATTGAGATAAATACACTAGGGGTTCCTAATATAAAGTGTATCGCAGGTCTGTGCCCAAATAATGGTTAAGATGCAAAAAAACGATGGTAACATCATGATAATAAGAATTTTATGAAAGTACATGTATATCCAAGCAAAAAATGATTGTATCTTGACAAGTAAAGAAACAAATGATGGTGTATTGTTCTCTTGAATTGTTGAAGTGATAAGAGCTTCTCCAATGGAATGTTTGTAGTGAAAAAAGTCTAAATCCACGTAGGATCCACTTCCATGTTTCTTAAAATCATTCTCCAACCCTCACTTTTATAGAAAATATACCATGAGTTTAGGAAGACATCCTCTATCTCAACCTCTACATCTAGAGGTTGAGATAGAGGATGTCTTCCCATCCACGTCAGCTTTTTCATAAATACAAATATATTTTATTATCAAAAGATGATTTTTAGTTCCAAAAATAAAATATATAAGATAAAATCTAAATAAAATCTATATGAATCTAAAAATAAAATTACACTTAAGCAAAGTAGAGGGTTTAAACACAGGAGGGTTGGAGATAAAAAAAAATTCTCCCCAACTTTTAGGAAAAATTAAGGCAAAAGAGAATATAAAATGTCTAGATTCTATTGTCACGTAGGAACCACGCACAACGACCATTGGAGAAGCTCTAAGTAAGATTCACTTGAGAAGATTTTCCAAGCCTAATTTGAGAGTTGAAGCCCAATGTGAGAGTATATCCAAGCAGAAATTTTTACAAGCCCAGTGTGAGAAGTCGAAGCCCGACGATGAAATAAAAATCAAGAAGAGGTCGAGATTGATTTGTATTTTAAGACTTGCACTTTAAGAAGAAGAGACGTTGAAAAATGGATAAGAGGAACAACATGAGTATGAAAGTGATTTTCAAAAAACATCTTCCATTCAAGATGAAATGAATAGATTTGTAAAGAAGAAGATATAGTACACATCAATACGTAGTATTAGTACCTGATTTTGGGAGTTCTTCTAATTATTTTGGTTTTCATTCGGTACATGTCGATACAGACTGAACCTAGTACATATCGATGTGTACCGTTAGTAACTGATTTTGAAAGAATTTCTACTTTTTTGTTTTCACTCAGTAAATATGGACATACCGAGTCCAATACATATCGGCATGTATTGTTAGTGCCTTGGTTCTATATTGTAGGACCAACCAGTAAATTTTCTCAAAAATTTTAGTGCACTCCAAAAGTTTTCGATTAGGGAACGTGAAGTGTCGATCGTTAGGTACCTGGACTTGTAGGTACTAGGTAGTGGGCATCGGTCCACCTTTAATATAACAAAGTGTCAATCGTGAGTACGAGGGGCAGAACTACAACCTAGCTTCCCCTAGCTTAAACCAGGTCCTTAAGCCCAAAAACATTTTCTTCTTATGGCATAAACGCCATGAACATGTCTACTTGTCTAGACAAAGGCTTAGGCAGTTTCACAGATCATTTTGTCCAAATGTACAATTACGTTTAGCGTGGATTTGTGGTTTTCCCCCATTTTCCTCCCCCGACGAGAGTTTGAAGAAACGATGGAAGAAACGATGGACTACGAAGAAGAAGAAATGGCGTTTGAATCACTGGAATCTAAGGGAAGTAGACTTTCATCACTTAGGCTTGATACGGTAAACCTCTTGGGAAATTGGGGGGCGAGGCCATACCTTGAAAAGGAGAGGATATTCTCATCTTATTTGCATCTTCTGTTTATGGAGGGTGGGCGTATTCATACAAACGCAAACGATGTAACTGCTGATTTGGACGTTCTAGAGGCTCTAAAAACTACTCCCTCCGTTTCAAAGATAGGCACATTTGACTTTAACCAAAAATTAAAAAACTTAATAAAACTAATATTGTAATCATTTTTGTTATTTTTTTTCTTATTAACCCATAGCACTTGTCAACAATAAACCAATAATAAAGAAAAAACGATAAAAAAAGCACCAATGGTTAGTTTATTAGAAACCTTAATTTTCGAAAAAAAGCCAAACGTGCCTATCTTTTTGAACGGGGGAGTATATTGCAACGCTCTATTGATCAAGGGAAAATAGATTTTATTGAATATCATATTCCCTTTACGCTCACAAAAAAGTAGGCATGATGCTCCAAAAGCTTGACAGCATTGTAAAGGAAGGCAGCAGCAGCATAAGCATTCCAGATGACTTTCGGAAATGGATTGTAGAGAAGCTAGCTACTGCGGATTGGGAAGGATTGCTTCAATTTGTTGATGACGGCATTTACGGTGTTCTGCAGGAAGAGAAGGGAGAATTTGCGGATCAAATAATGCAGCTCGAACAATTGAAGGTTGAAGTCGATGTTGAAAACGAAAGGCCAGATGACATTAAAAGGCGGCTCATGGAGTATGTTGAAGAAGAAGAGGCTGTCTGTAAAAGACCAGGAGGGAATGCAGATTGTATTGCTCGTGGTCCGTCCATGTTTACATTGATAAAGGATGTTATGCCCAAACTGAGAAATAGACTTTCACAGATGAACATCAAGGAGGAAAGACCAGATGAAAGAGCAGTCTATGGTGTTCAGCCTGCGATCCAAGCAGACGATGGTGTCAAAGAAGAAAGACTAGATAGAGGTCAGCCGATGATCCAAGCAGTCGATGGTGTCGTGGGACGAAAAAGAAGAAGAAAAGAAAATGAGGAGCTGGAGAAAGCATCAGAGACGTATACTGGATAGCTGAATGACAAGCCGGAATGGTATGCCAACCAATTTCACTCTTTGTAAAATGAACACTGTTAACTAGATTATCCGGTCTACGTTTGTTATTCATATGTTCACAAATTGGGACTCCCTCCGTTCCAGTTTAGATGTCCAATTAGGGTTTGATATAGTCGCCTTATACTTTTTAAAATTGATGTTTTTCTACAAAATTTTTGACAAAATCTTTATATTTTAGTTTGGAAACGTAACATAGAATAAATACAATGCCAGGGTGTTGTTGAAAATTTTGTGGAAAAATATCAAATTTAGCGAGTTTATGATGACTATATCAATACTCAATTATGGCATCTAAACTGGAATGGAGGTAGTATTTGATTGCTACAGCCATAGATTCTGAGTCTCCTTGGTCAAATGCAGTAGTTCGTATTTGCTTACGTACAACATGACCCTTCATTTCATGTGTCAACATATTTTAACAAATACCCATGTATTGCAGAACCAGATGTCCGTGGCTAATTGCTCATGACATATAGAAGATCGATTAAACTAAGAAGAAAGCACCAATTAACCATGCCCCATTTCTTATCTCAGTGGCATATGTCAGTCAAAAACTTTACTTTCAACCAGTCGTCCAAAGTTACCCATAACATCTCTTGACCTTGATTGATTCAATGGAGGAATGAATCAACCATGAAAGGATTAATAAGTATATCCTCTCTACCTGCTTCACATATTAATAACCAATTCAATTCTCATCACTTTTCAGTCTTTACCAAAACTAAATTAGCTTCATCAACCATGGGACTCTCTCATGTCTCAATTTACTGCTGCTTCATAATATTATTCATTCTTCCATGTAGTACTACTTCAGTTTCATTTAACTACCCGAATTTTGCTTCGAACGGTCTTAAAATGAACTTTGAAAACGATTCGTTCGCGTCGAATAATATGCTCGAACTCACCAAGAACCGAGCTGACGGGCCTCTTACTTTCAGTGTTGGCCGTGCAACTTATCCAGAACCAATACAGTTTTGGGATGCAGCCAGTGGAAGGCTCACTGATTTTACTACAACTTTTTCTTTTATCATAAGAGCTATTAACCAAAGTGCGTTTGGTGATGGTATGACTTTCTTTCTTGCGCCTTTTGGGTCTACACTTCCTCCGGATTCAAATGGTGGAGCTCTTGGCTTGTTGAGTTCAGAACAAGCTTTGAAATTGGTGCCTGCACCGGAGAATCAGATTGTTGCGGTTGAGTTTGACACGTTCAAGAACTCATGGGATCCGAGTGAGAATCATGTTGGTATCAACGTTAACTCGATTGAATCTGCAGCTACTGTGTTGTGGAATAGTAGTATCAAGGATGGAAGAAGAGCTAATGCTTGGGTAACGTATAACTCCACTTCGAAAAACTTGAGTGTTTTTCTAACTTATGCTGATAATCCTGTTTTCAGTGGGAATTCAAGTGTTTTTCATATTGTTGATCTAAGCAAGATTCTACCTGAGAAGATTAGTGTTGGATTTTCGGCTTCCACGGGGAGTTGGATTGAAATTCATCAAGTTATTTCCTGGCAATTCAATTCCACTTTGGAAATTATGGTTGAAGGGAAGGGAAATAAGACTGGATTGATTGTGGGTCTTGTTGTTGGCTTGGGTGTTTTCGGCTGTGCACTTGGTTTTGCTTTGTTCATTTGGTTGAAGAAGAGGGCCAACTTAAGGAAGAGTACTACTGATGCAGAGGAAGCATATTCAGACGAGTCCATGAACGATGAATTTGAGAAAGGAACGGGTCCAAAGAGGTTCTCATATAGTGAACTGGTTTACGCAACGAATAACTTCGATGAAGGAGGAAAACTTGGAGAGGGAGGATTTGGAGGTGTATACAAAGGGTTTTTGAGTGATCTAAGCTTATATGTGGCGGTAAAAAGGGTCTCCAGAGGATCCAAACAAGGGAAGAAAGAGTACCAGTCAGAAGTGAGGATAATTAGCCAGTTGCGGCATAGAAATTTGGTTCAGCTTATAGGTTGGTGCCACGAACGTAATGAATTGCTTCTGGTTTATGAATTCATGCCGAACCGGAGTCTTGACAACCATCTTTTCCGAGGGGAAAATGTTCTCATTTGGGAAGTCAGGTACAAAATAGCTCTCGGATTAGCTTCTGCGTTGCTATATCTACACGAAGAATGGGAACAATGTGTAGTTCACAGAGATGTTAAGTCGAGTAACGTTATGTTGGATTCAAATTTCAATGCTAAACTCGGGGACTTCGGTTTAGCGAGGCTTGTGGATCATGATTTAGGTTCCCAAACAACGGTCTTAGCTGGAACCATGGGCTACTTAGCACCTGAATGTGTTACTACGGGTAAATCAAGTAAAGAATCCGATGTTTACAGTTTCGGAATCGTTGCACTTGAGATTGCTTGTGGGAGGAAACCGGTCGAAGCAAACAGGAAAGTTTTGGTAGAGTGGGTTTGGGAACTCTATGGAAGTGGACAGATCATTGAAGCAGCCGATGAGAGACTAAACCTAAACTTTGACGAACAACAAATCGAATGCTTGATGGTTTTAGGCTTATGGTGTGCTCATCCTGATCCCACAACTAGACCTTCCATTCGGCAAGTTATCAATATACTGAATTTCGAATCTCCATTGCCAAACCTTCCGTCGAAGCTGCCTAGGCCAGTGTACTTTTCACCACCAATGCATATGTGCAAGCTTGCTTTAGCATCAACTTACGGTTATTCAACAAGTTCGCAGCAGACAGATGGTAGTCAGTGTACTTGCAGTAGCTGTACCAACACCAACTTGTCTCAAGCAACTATGTCTTCTTCTAGTTCTTCACCTTCAAAATCCTTGTTACGGTCCGGAAAATCTGATTTAGTAAAGCCTTACCCTTATGTATAGAGTTCTGATTAATTTTCTGTTTGTTTCATTCTTTTTCATTTTTCTCTTGTGTGTGATACTCGTTGATCAGAGTAAATCATTGTGGTATGTGTATGAAATCCCATTTGTAGATTATGATTTGTATTTTGGGAACTCTTAAAATTGCGTGCAATATCTTTTAAGCCAAGTGCCTGTGCAACAGAAGCTTTATGCAGTAAATACAGCGCAATTAGCACAATGGTGCATTAAGCCTTCTCATCAAAATGGCGCCAGATCAGCTTGACGGAAACCAAAACCAGCACAATGGTGGATTAAGCCTTCTAATCAAAATGGCGCCAGATCAACTTGACGGAAACCAAAACCAATTGGCTATGAGTGGAGGGGACCGTGCATACAACTATGCAGGGGGCATCCAACTCAAAGTCAATTGGTGTTTAGTGGAGTGGCCTTAAAGTTTATTAACTGCAGGATCTTAGATTGCCGATACAATGTGGGACTAACACTCTCAGCACTAACCAACTGGGATTTGTGTAATTTGTCGGAAGGCTGACTTTCATACTTCCGGCCTGCAGCTTGAATCCTCACATTAAATTTTAACCCCTTTAACCCCTTGTTTACATTCTTTTCATATTTCTCTTATGTGTAATACTTGTTGATCAGAGTAAATCATTGTGGTATGTATATATGAAATCCCATTTGTAGATTATGATTTGTGCTTTGGGAACTCTTAAAATAGATTGCAGTATATTCTTTTTATGCCAAAGTGCGGGTGCCATAACACTGAATCAATGATCGAACTCATAACCCATCGAACGTGCCTGTGCAACAAGCTTAAAGCAGTAAATACAGCGCAACCACAGTGAAAAATGCTTGTTAGGCCTCCATATCGAATCCTCCCATATGACTTGATGCTACATTGACCTAGCACAATGGTGCATTAAGCCTTCTCATCAAAATGGCGTCAGATCAACTTGACGGAAACCAAAACCAATTGGCTATGAGTGGAGAGGATTGTGCATACAACTATGCTGGGGTATCCAACTCAAAGTGGCGCATTAAGCCTTCTCAATAGTACATTAAGCCTTCTATCAAGCCTTCTCATCAAAATGGCGCCAGATTAACGTGATGGAAACCAAAACCAATTGGCTATGAGTAGAGGGGACCATGCATACGACCTATGCTGGGGGCATCTAACTCAAAGTCGATTGGCGTTGAGTGCAGCGGCCCCAAGGTTTATTAAATGCAGGATCTTTGATTGCCTATACAATGTGGGACTAATATTCTCAACATTAACTAACTCGGAGTTTCCTCAATTGGTCAGAAGACTGACTTTCATACTGCCGGCCTGCAGTTTAAATTCTCACATTATATTTGTCAACTTGGCCGTTTTATGGTGGGTGTTCCAAATGGAACAATGAAGTTTGGTTGTCATTATACCTTCATCAAAAGCAAACAAAAAACTTAGCATAATCAGACACAATTGTTCTTCATTGCTGCCGTCCTGAAGAAAACAACAAAAATCACTTGAAAACAAGACCCTAAAATCGTCCGCCTCTTAGATTCGCAATTCTCTGTTCTCAAAACTCAACCATATTAAGCTGCAAATTCCCCAACCAAATCCCATTCCCTTGCAGAAAAATATGTCTCCTAACTCTCTATCATTTCGCTTCGTTCACATTTTATTTTCTTACTCACTGCAGCACTGCTTGTACTTACTGATCTTCCTAAAACAACTCCAGCAACAGTCTTCGATTACACGTGTTTTCCTCGTACTTCGCCAAACATAGTGTACTCCGGAGATGCTTTTCCTTCAACTGATAATATCATTCAGCTCACTAGAAACCAACTTGATGGTAACATACGCAAGTTCATATATGAGAGTACTGAAACTCTAGCAGTTAAATGAATCTCAAGAGGCTCAAGCCAAGGAAAGAAAGAGTACATATCAGAAGTCACAGTGATTAGCCGTATAAGGCATCGAAATCTTGTCAGGTTGATTGGTTGGTGTCACGATTACGGTGAATTCCTTCTGGTGTACCAGCATATGCCTAATGGAAGTCTGGATTCTCATCTTTTCGGGAAGGGCAGTCATACTCTTAGTTGGGCACTGAGATACAAAATAGCTCAAGGTCTTGCTTCTGCTTTGCTATATCACGAAGAATGGGAACAATGTGTAGTTCACAGAGACATAAAATCAAGTAATGTGATGTTAGATTCAAGTTTCAATGCAAAACTGGGAGATTTTGGTCTGGCTAGGTTTGTGGATCATGAGTTAGGCTCTCAGACTACAGTTTTAGCTGGAACAATGGGGTATTTAGCACCAGAATGTGTAACAACAGGAAGGGCAAGCAAAGAATCCGACGTTTACAGTTTCGGAAACGTTTGTCTGGAAATCGCCTGTGGAAGAAAACCTGTAGAGCCTAAACTTGAAGAACCCAAGGTGAGACTGCTACCATGGGTATGGGATTTATATGGAATGGGAAAGCTTCTTGATGCAGCCGATGCGCAACTCAATAAGGATTTTGATGAAGAACAGATGAAAAGATTGATGATTGTTGGACTCTGGTGTGCTCACCCTGATTATAAATCAAGACCTTCAATAAAGCAAGCAATTCAAGTACTATGTCAAGAAGCAAGATTGCCGAATTTACCAGGGAAAATGCCAGTGCCAGTGTATTATACACCTCCCATGAAAATGTCTGATTTTGCCTATAAGAGTACTACTGGCAATACTGGTACTACTACGACTACTGCATCTACATGTTCATCAAGTACTACTAATTCTTCAATGGCTTTTTCGATTGGCTAATTTAGGGACCCCAGGGAGACCCCTAATGAGACAAAATAGGGGTGTCCAAAAGTTTTTTCCAAAACCCCTTATCCAATATATTTTCATAATGACCAAACTATCCCTATATAATTAGTGCTAATATTGAATCAAAATGAGTGAATCAAACACCCAAATGGAGGTAGGAGATTCCTCTACTCAACACAAATCTTTAAAATCACATAAAAAAATGTGAATTTTGTGTGTTCTCGGCTCGTTTATTACCCAGAAACCAGCCGAAACCTCATTTTCGGTTTGGATTTGTTCATAATCCAGACGACAATTTTCGAGTTTGGGGAAATCGTCTGGAACTTCACAACTTATCCCAGCCGATAACAATTGTCTGGCTTTCTATGATTTAACACTAATATCGGCTGGGTTGATTTAACCGATTTTCATCTGGGTTTTTTTTCGGCTAGTTTTTTTTTTAAACACTAAATTCGGCTAGATTGGTTGTGACAACTTAACAAACTAAATTTCGTCTGGATTGAGCTCATTTTCGTCTGGATTTAGTCCATTTTCGTTTGGATTTAACCTATTTTCGTCTGGATTTCGTCTGAATTTCTTTTGGTTTAGTAATTGGTTTTTGTTAATGATTCAGGGGCATTTTAGACTTTACATAGCATTTTGACACCCCTTATAACCCATCCTAGGATAGTAATATTGTTTTGGGGTCTCTCAACAAATAAGGGGGGTCCCTAAATTAGGCTGATGAAATTTGATGAATACACAAAAACTGTAACTCGTAATAAACTTGATGAAATTTGATTAGGCTGATTAGTTTAACGAAGTGTGTGATTGTATTATTGACACAGAGAGAGATCATTATAATGTACTAATAAAATCTTCATAATTTGGTGAAGTAACTTTGTTCTCAACCTTTCACACCAACCTTGATACCGGCGTCCTGGAAAAGTTGTCATCAACAAACAGTGATGTTAAGACATGTTTGTTGTTTTCCCCAAGGGAATCAACTTTAGCCGGCTAAAGCAATAACCACATCTATCTTCTTCTTTGTTAGTTGTATGATACACGCAGAAT
>JAJJMA010285284.1:0-12388 GCA_023529015.1 Papaver nudicaule | reverse complement strand
GCTTCGCCCACAGCTTCCATTGTTGATTTCATACTTCTCGAGAGTGGACTTTTGATACGCCTTGGCCCTTAGGATGCTATTATTATGCAAAGGCATTTTCTACCCTTACATTTTGCCTCTTTCATCTCCAAGATCTTTGATCGCCGGAGGTGAAATTCTTCTCGCCGAAAATGCCTCACCACGTTCTCCACTAAGTCTCTATTACGCCACATGCCCTTTTCTCAGCTTCCGTTACGCCACGTGTCCTTCATGCAGCCGTCTTCACTTTATGACTTGTAACCGTCTGAACCCACGATCTCTGCTACCTCCCCATGATTTGTAACCGCCGGGCGCCAGTTACTCCTCATTTTCCTATAAATACCAAAAAAAAGTTGCCTTAACCTCCTTACCTTCTTCTTCTTCACTCGAGTAAAATTTTCAGAGCTTCTCAAACCCTAACCCCTTTCCTGCTGCTGCTGCTTCTTTATTTCTTCACAGATTCCTCCATCAAACATCTCACCATTACCTTGCCTTCACCTTTCTTCCTTTTGCTGTGTGAAGTTCGTGCCTTGATCTCTTTTCATCACAGTCCCACCGGATTTGTTCATCTTCTCCGGTGACTTTGGTTTTCTGATACACCGTAAATTCACCTGAATCTTTACTCTGGTAACTTTCCTGCACTCATGGCTTCTACTACCCAGGCTTCTTCTAGTTCTACAACTCCTGTTGCTCAAGTCTCCAACTCGCCCATTAATGAAGTTGAATCTTCTCTTGCTGCTACTAAAGCTCCTACTCGCCCATCCTGGAAGAAGTGGGCGGAGTATTGTGCTTATGATAAAGTGTTCATCGCTCCTCTGACTTTGACGCCCTTAAAGAAGGTGACCAAGGCTACTACCCCTACTACTCTGGAAGATCTTCGGACGCCGGACCAACATGGTGAGGGTGCCATAACTGCTTACGGCACACTCAAGGCTGGAAAGGCGGATTTATTTCCTTTGTATGATCCCGCCGATACCTTTATGTGTGACCTCTTCCTGGCGATAAAGAAAAGTCTTTTCCAACTTACGGCGAATGCAATTCGCATTCTGGTGGAGTGGAAACTTCGTCGTAGCAACAAAACTAACTATCCAGATCTGTTTGAGGATGGTAAGTTTCCTCCAGAGGCATATACTGTTGACAACTTTCTTAAGCAGTATGATGTTCTTCCTTCCTCGGTGAAAGGTGAGCCTTGGGCTTATCGCTTTGTTACCAAAAAAAGACTATCGAAGACTCCAGAGGAAGTCATGCTTGGTGCTGTAGACGCCAAGGAGGTTACAGGTACTACCACGGCGAGGAAAAGTTCTGAAACTGGCTGGACCAACCTACCTTGCTTGCTGGAGAGCCCTTGGTTGTTAGGATGGTGTGATGCAGATAAGACGATCAAGCGACTAGATTTCGCCGAGGAACATAAGCGCTTCAAGGATCATGACTTTGCCCATTTGGACTGGCCGGAAGAAAAACAATATCTGGGCGCCGATGGCAAAATACAAGTGGATTCTCAGGGTCACTGGCTGATACAGTCCAAGAAGTCTACCAAAAGGAAATCCTCCTCCCAGGTAATATTTTACTTTCAGTAAATATATATCTATATTCCTCTCGCCGGACTTCAAGAAAGGCAGAGTTGAAGATCTAGAAACAAGCATACTGAGTTTCTAATTTTTAAAATATATCTCATATATTTTAAAAATATATATCTATATTTGCCTCTGCTTGTTTCAAGATCTGATAAGTGTGCCGCTTATTTTCAGAGTACTCCTGCTCTGACTCCTCAAGAAGAACTCCGCCAGACTTTAAAGAAAATCAAGTTAGACGCTGCCGCCGAAAGTTCTCAAGGTGAAGCCTCCGCCAACACGGGAGACACCATGCCTCCGCCGGCTGGTACTGTGTTGCCTCAGCCAGTTTCGCATCGCACTCGGCGTTCAGCTCCTGCTTCCACTACTCCTTCTTCTGAGAAACCTCCCATCAATCCGAGGGACAAGACTCCTGTTAACCAAATCCTAGCAACCATCTCTGAAGAGAAGAACGGCGATACAGTGATGACTGAAGCCGAACCTGTGAAAGAATCTCCAAAAATTCCTTCTGGGCGAGAGCCTGTTGTTCCTCCCATCTCGTCTGGCGATGATACTTTTGTTCCTCCCGCTGGGGGCATCTTTACTGGTCCTTCTGGAAGTTCTAATTCTCCTGTCGCTCTCACAAATCTTCATAGGATGCCTTTTAGCGGTAGAGATCCTGGGCTCCCAAGAAGGAGTGAAACTGGTATGGTAGTAAATAGGCTGGCCGACTCTTTTTCCCGCCTGCTTTCCTTGGAAGAGGAGAGAAACAGTCCTGTTTCACGCTACTATGAGGCTATGTTGAAGTATGCTACGACAGGCTTGGCTCATTCTTCAAACTTAGCTTCTGTGGCCCAAGGGTTAACTCCCCAAGAACATTTTTTCATGGCCGCCGCGGTAACTATTCATTCCAATGTGCTCTTATTATTAGCTATCATATCTAAATTTGCTGAACTCTTCTTTTGCTTCTGCCTCAGGGATTTCAACATTGTTTGAGTCTGATTGATACTTTCGACGTACAAGTTGATATGGTGAATTTCCTGTCTCGTGAAAACGAGAATCTCGAGCGCCAGCTGAAGGCAAAAGAAGCAGAAGCATCAAAATTGCTCAATGCTAGCATCAAGGAGTCCACTGAGCGTGAAGAACTTCAAGGTATTTTTCTCCTCTAGTTTGTAGATTGAAATTTCTTTGCATTTTAGTCTTTCGTCGAATCCCTTAGATCTTGCCCCTTCCAAGGTTGCCGTCAGCATTCTGACACACGACTGAAGCGAGCTGAAACCGAGATAGATAACTTGGCGAAGGCTAATGCTAAGAAGTGCGACATGCTGTACGGCCAGGCTAAGACTATTGAGTGGTACCGCCGAGAGTTAAATTATGTTAACGAACTAAATGTTAATCTTGATAATCTTCTCAAAGTTTCTCAAGCCGACTTAAAGTGGATGGAGAGCGAACGAGATAACGCTCGTCGACTAGCAGAACTGAATAACAAACGAAAAGAAGTCGTTATTGTGGACCATATGAGAGCGAGCTCTCTGCGTTTGGATGAGAAGGCGAGAGCTGATAAGCTTTCCTCTCGCCTTAATACTGTCATTTCTGAAAGAGATTTCGCCGAACAAGAAACACAAAGGTGGAAAGATTTCTGTAAGATTCATGGCGATCGCGCCAGAGAACTTGATAATCAGTTAAAAGCCCAACTGCGGCAGGTGGCCACTGTGTCCGGCTCTTCTGTTAACGCTAAATTTGGATCTCATCTACAACTCCTTGTAGAAGCCCAAACTGGCGCTTGTAGGCACGTGAGCGAATTGGAAGGTAGATTTCTAGGATATTTCTCCGCCCGATTCTTCATGTTGCCTCAGTTTCTAACTCCCATGTTTTATTTTCAGGGCGAGTCAAACAATTAGAAGAAGAGTTGAAGAAGCAGCATAAGACTGTTGAGGACCACAAGCTCTGTACCGAAACTATCTCCAACTTGGCTGGGAAGCTTACCCATCACAATGGTTGTGAAGAAAGGCTGAAGCAAGCTGTGGAAGCTCACCGCCAATGTCCCAACCAAATCACTAAACTGAACCTTCAGCTCCAAGACCACAAGAAATGCCAAACCTCCATCGAGGGTCTTGAGAGTAAGGTGAAGTACTTGGGCGAGATCCAAAGTGGACTTCAAGCTGATTTAAACCAAGCTCAGAAGGATCTCCAAGCTAAGGATGTTAAGCATAAGGAAAAACTTCTTCTCATGGACTTCCTCGCCGTTCAGGAGTACGTGAATGAAGAATATCCCAAGCTCAAACTGGAGATACCAGCCAAGTATGTCATTGCTCCTCAATCTTCCGCCGTGAAGGAGGTTGTGGATTTGAACAGGATGGCGAGGGGTCCGGGTCTAGCGGCGAGGAGGAAGAAGAAGAAGAGGTGGTTCATGAGGAGGAGGAAGAAGAAGAGGAGGATGAAGAAGCGGAGGAGGAAGAAAAAGTACAAGGGCAAGATGGCGAGAACCAGACTGCTCCATAGAGAATCGGCGACCTTTCTTTATGTTTTCTCTTTGTGCCTCTGCAACTTCTTTGTTTTGTAATGAACAGTCTCGCTGTTATTTTTATCTTTATTTTTTGTATTTTGTTAAGACAAGTGTTTTTGCTTCATTCCGTCTTTATCGCCCTGTAAGGATATTACCTTTAGCTTTTTGCAATGGATAGTCTTTCCTTTAGATGTGGCCTTTATACAATCTTCTATTATACTTGCTTCAATTTGTCTTCCAAGACTTAGCTTGTCATTGAGTGAAGTCCTGGTCCCGTACAGCCAACAATTTCAACAATTGACTGAACAATTTCTCGGAGCAGCAGGGTTAGATCCCAGCCGTAACCATTACTTGTGCCCGTCGGCGATCTAATATAAGCTGTTTGGGTTGCCCCATAGACTTTAATACACTGTGGCTTCCGCCAGGGGTGATGCTATGGCGTAGACGGATTAACACACCGACGGCTCCGCCGAATGTGATGCTACAGCAAAAGGGTTCTTATTCGCCCAAACACTTACAGATCAACAAGTAACACGACTGGCCTTACAACTAAGCCTGGGTCGGACTAACTATTACGAGTAGGTGCGTTCACTCAATGCAAGCAAGCTTTCTTCATAAGAGATCTTGGCTCTTAGTTGATTTTATTGACTTGGGCATTATGCCTTCAAAGATGGCGCATGGCCTTAGTACCTGATCAGGGTTTTGGTATGGCTTTTATTGCCTTGGGCATTTGTGCCTCTGCGAGTGGCTTTTATAGCCTATTGCTGAGTGTTTTGCCTCAGCTATTGTGCTCTTGGAGCTTTTAAGTTTTAATCATCACTGTAGTTAGACTACTCAGTGAATGAAAAATGCGAGTGACACAGAAATTTGTTAACGGGGTTCGGCGCATGATAGCAAACCTACGTCCCCGGATCTTATTCGTTGTTGTGTTACATCAGTTAATAAGATTTCTTGGGTATTATGCCCGCCCAAGACTTCGGATTTTACGTTGTTTCCCTTAAGGATAGTACTTCTTAAGGAACCTGGCGTTCCATGGATGTTCGAGTTGTACGCCATGCTCGTCAATCAGTATATATGCTCCTGGCCCAGCCACTCTTTTGACGACGTAAGGACCATCCCATACCGGTTCCAATTTCCTGCACCCTTCTCGTTGAGATGGGGGAACTTCTCGAAGCACCAGCTCGCCGGGTGAATACTCTCTTGGAATTACTCGCTTGTTATATTCTCTTGCTAATCGCCGGTGGTAATTCTCCATGTGTGTAAGGGCGATCAGTCGCTGCTCTTCTAAGTCATCTAGCTTGGCTAGGATTAGATCTGTATTAAGATTCTTTTCCCATGCCTCATGCTTTGTAGTGGGCAGGATCACTTCAGATGGGAGCACTGCCTCAGCGCCTGAAAGTAAGTAAGAAAGGAGATGCTCCAGTTGCTTCTCGAACCGTAGTTCTATATGACCATAAGACGTTGTGCAAATTCTCACACCATGCCTTTTTATGCTTCTCCAGTCTTTTCTTCAGTCCCATTCCAATAGTCTTATTGGTGGCTTCTGCTTGGCCGTTACTCTGAGGGTATAGGGGAGTTGGTTTTCCCAGTTTGACACTGTAATAGGCGAGTAACTTTCTTATGTTGTCGCCAACTAACTCTTTTCCATTGTCTGTACATATCTCCGCCGGCACACCAAATCTGCAGAATATGTTTTCCCAAATGAATGTGAATACTTCTTGTCCTGTTTTCTTCCTGATGGCTTTGGCTTCGCACCACTTGGTGAAATAATCTGTCGCCACAATTATGTATTTCTGTTGTCCGGAGCCTGTAGTTAGCGGTCCAATAATATCAATGCCCCACTTGGCGAAAGGCCAAGGGCTGAGCACTGAATTTAAAGATGTTGCCGGCGCTTTAATTCTTCTTCCATATAGCTGACATGGTTTGCATCGCTGGACATATTCTTTTGCATCTTTATTCATCCAAGGCCAGTAATATCCCTGCATTCTAACCTTCAAGGCTAAAGTCTTTGACCACCATGGTTTCCGCAGTCTCCTTCATGGATTTCTTTTAATAATTCATTACCTTCCTCTCTTGATACGCATCGCAGCAGGGGTCCAGAGAATGACCGGCGATATAGTATTCCATCCCGGAGTTCATAATTCGCTGAGCGACTGATGACCTGATGAGCTAAAATTTGATTTCCTGGTAAGGTTAGGCGGTCCAAGTAATACCGTATCGGCGATCTCCAATCTGTTTCCGCTGACTCTTCAGTGCTTGTTGTTAATACTTCCCTTTGCCTTGGTGTTGTTACTGATGGCTGCATCACCCTTTCAATAGCTATCGAAGGAACATCCGGATTTGTCATCATTGAGGAGATAAACGCCAATGCATCGGCGTGCCTGTTATCCTTTCTGCAGATGTGGCGAAACTTGATACCTATGATCCTCTGGGCATACTCCCTAGCAAGTTCCAGGTACTTCTGCATAGATGGGTCTGCTGTCTGGTATCGTCCAGATATTTGTCGAATCACCAGCTGGGAATCACTTGTCAATCTGACATTGCTAATCTTCATTTCGATGAGTATCCGCATGGCGTGAATAACTGCTTCATATTCGGCCTCATTGTTGGTCGCCGGGAATTCTAGCCTCAGCGAGTGTACTATCCTTGCCCCTTTTGGCGAGATAAGAACAATTCCAATTCCATTTCCTTCTTTATTTGATGAACCATCTACATAAACATCCCATCCATCAGGCCTGCACTTCAATAAATCTGGTACTTCATGTTCTTGCTCATCCAAGGAGGATGGGATCTCTTCTACCTCTTCTTCTTCATCAATTGGGAAGTCGGCGAGAAAGTCTGCAATGACTTGGGACCGCTGAGCTGTACGTATTTCATACTGGACGCCGAACTGCTCTATTTGCTGATTCCATTTGGCGATTCGTCCTACTCGCTGAGAGCTGTGCAAGATAGATTCTATTGGGGTTTTGGTGAGGGCCACAATAGGATGTGCATGGAAATATGGACGTAATCGTTGAGATGCGAAAACCAGAGCCAGAATCAGCTGCTCTATTTTGGTATAATTCTTCTCTGCTCCTTGCAACGTTCTACTGATATAATATATAGGTGTTTCTCCACCTTTGGTTCTCACAAGCACTGCGCTTATGGCAAAAGGTGTCGCGGCGAGATATACTCTGAGCTCTTCGCCATGCTCAGGCGGCTGAATCGCTGGGAGAGTAGCGAGATACTTTTTAATGCCCTGAAATGCAGCTTCATGCGCTTCAGTCCAGTTGAACTTTTCCCCTTTCTTCAGTGTTTGGAAAAATAGTTTGCACTTGTCAGAGAACCTCGAGATGAATCTGTAAAGAGACGCCAAAGTCCCGTTGAGTCGCATAACATCTTTTACTGTGACCGGCGAGGGCATCTCAATAATTGCCTTAATCTTGGCTTGATCAGCTTCTACTCCCTTCTTGGTGACGACATATCCCAAAAACTTTCCTGAAGTTACGCCAAATACACACTTCGCCGGGTTAATCTTTAGCTTAGTAACACGCATATGGTTAAATATTTCTCTGAGGTCTTCCACATGAGTTTGCTTCTTTTTGCTCTTGACAAGCATGTCATCGACGTATACTTCCATCGTCTTCCCTATCCACTTCTCAAACATTTTCTGTGCCATCTCTTGATAAGTAGCGCCAGCATTCTTCAGCCCGAAAGGCATTCGAGTGTAACAAAATAACCCCTTAGTGGAAAAGAAAGCTGTATGCTTCTGATCTTCCTCCGCTAGAGGTATTTGGTTATATCCTGAGTAACCATCCATAAATGACAACAACTCGTGGCCTGATGTAGCGTCCACAGTTTGATCTATACTTGGCAGCGGGAAACTATTCTTGGGACAAGCTCTGTTAAGATCACTGAAGTCGATGCAGATTCTCACTCCCTTGTTCTTCTTAGGTACTACCACCATGTTAGCTATCCATTGTGGATATTGCACTGGCCTTATTACGCCGGACGCTCTCATTTTGTCAAGTTCTGCCTCTACTGCTTCTTTGTAAGCTGGAGCCAATTTCCTTATCCTTTGCTTGAATGGCCTGATCTTTGGATCAATATCCAGTTTATGACATGCTATTGCCGGGTCAATACCTGGCATCTCATTCATGCCCCAAGCAAAGACATCAACATACTCCCTGAGTAGTGCTTGCAACTTCGCCGATTCGTCTTCATTTAATAGAGTGCCAATTTTTACCATTTTCGGATCCTGATCATCGCCGATATTAACATCCTTAGTGGGTTCCACCGCCGTAAAATGTAGTTCTGGTTCTCCCATCGGCGATGGTTCCTTTAATTGCTATAAGGTCTTATCTCCAGACTTCGCCGAGTCTTCTATTGAATTTACTGATTGCACATATGTGGTCGGGTTGGCGATGAAGTCTAGAATCTCCTGCTCCTTAATGGCTTCCTTGCCGAGCTTCTTTTTCTCTGCAATCTTCGCTTTTCAACTTTCTCGAATTTGAACATCCGCCGAGTTACACGCCTTAGCCACTGCTAAATCTCCAACATATTCGGCGACTCCGAATGGTGTGGGGAATCTCAGGCGTTGATGATAAGTAGAAGGTACTCCCTTCAAACTGTGGAGCCATGGTCTTCCCAAAATTGCAGCATACGGCGAGTCAACATCCACAATACAAAGAGTAGTCTTCAAGAAATAATCGTCGCAAATCTTAACTTTAAATTCAATCTCTCCTTTAGGCTTAGAAGCGATACCATTGAACCCATAAATGTTATAGGAGGAGACTGTTGGCGAGGGTATTTTATCATCTTTCGCCCTCATCGCCTCAAAGGCAGTATTAAAGAGGATATCCACGGAACTTCCTGGGTCAATAAGCACCTTCGGCAGCCTGAATTGCTCCATCTGAATGGTAAGAACCAAGGGTTTGTTGTGATTTCTTCCCTCTGGAGGAATCTCTTCAGCGGAAAACCCAACGCATGCCTTCATCCACTCTTGCAAAGGCTCTTGCTTGACGGCGACACTACAAATCTCATTTCCCATTCTATCTCGCTTATGCACACGAGATAAAATGTTATCATGAAATTCATCTCTTGTGATCTTTGAGTGTACAATGGAAAAGCAATCTAGTTCCAACAAATCTCGTTCAACCTTGACCTCATACACCTTGGGAGCCTGAGCGGGAATGGCTTGAATTGGCTGGACCATGATAGGAGGTGGCGGTGGCAACTCTAAAAATTCCTGGAATTTTCCCAAGCGGATAAATCTATGCACTTCTTGTTGTACGCCGGTGCAGTTCTCAGTTGTATGGCCATGAAACTGATGGAATTGACAAAAGGAATTGGTATTGGTCGGCGGGGCCCTTGGGTTTCCTCTGTTATAAGGATAGCGGATATCATCCCTGCAATTCGAACTTTCAATCTGACCAAATGCATCTGTATAAGAGACACGCAACTTAGGTAGAGTAGCATCTTGGAAAGGTTGCTGGTTGCCTCTGCCATATTTTCTGTTATCTCCATTATATCTTCTGTCACCATTCCCATTTCGCCGATTATCTCTTCCTCCACGTCCATAATTTCCTCTTCTATTATCTTGCTTGTCACGCCCATCATAATTTTCACGCTTCTGCGAGTTCCAATGCTGCTCGGCGGTCACCTGCTGTTGTTGCTTTTCTGCTTCAGGTACTATTATCGCCGAAGACGGATTCTGTACCAATTTTCGCTGTTCAGCCTTCAGCCATTCTTTCTTAATTTCTTCTTGATCTTCCGGCGAGAAACTATTAATAGAGTGAATTTGTTTTGTTCTCTCCTTCTTCAAGCGAAGCTCCTCTTCTCGGATTTCTTCATAATTTAACCATTCATCCTGCATCGCCCTCAAGGTTTGCAGGTCCTTTGGCATATCCCAAAATAGCTTTTGATATAACTGATCTGTCGTCTCCATACCGCTGAGGAATGATCTTATCTTCTCCTTTTCTGACACTTCTGTCCCCACTTCGCTGCTCGCCTTCCTCCATCTTTGGATAAAACTTTTGTAAGCCTCCATATGCCTTCTCCTAATGTTGAATAATCTTTCCACGCCGGGACGACTTCTGTTGTTCTGAATAAATGCACGCAAAAATTTGCATTCTAACTTATCAAAAGATTTGATTTTTCCTTCTCCAAGCCCATCAAACCAAGCTAAGGCCTCCTCTTTGAGTGTAGCGGGGAATGCCATACACATTATGGGATCTGATCCTACCCAGGCCGCCATATCTCGCTTATAAGCTTTCAAGTGTTGCGAAGGATCTCCCGTTCCATCATAGGTGGAGGTGAATTTAGGCGTGGAATACTTGGGAGACACGTACCCATAAGTGATACATTCATGAAAGGGTGTTTTTTGCGCCTCCGACAATGCAACCCTATATTTCGATTCCCTTGAAGATCCGCTCAGCGCTTCCACTTTATGCTTTAGTCGGCGAAGATCCTTCTTCATCTCTTTATCTACTTTATGCTGTCGCTTAGAACTGCTATGATCCTTGTCATATTTTCCAGGTACATTCACCCTTCTGCCTCTTTCATCATACTTCGCCGTTGAATCTGACATTCCTGATGTACAAGTTCCACTCTTTTCAGCTCGGCGGGTTGTATGAGAATTTGAATAGGAGTGTGCATGGGACCCATGACGAGATGAATGTGCATGGGAGGTATGGCGAGTTGAGTGTGAGTGGGATGTATGACCCTTATTTTGGGCTGCCATCAACTCTCTATGACTCTGAAGTACCGTTTCCATCTGCAATTGCATTTGCCTCTGCACTTGATCCGCTTGCCTATTATTAGCCTCAAGAATTTGCCTCAGCAGAGCCTCCGTGGTATTTGTGGATCCAGTATTATATGTTATCACTACTGGGCGAGTTACAGTAGCCCCAGGCATTACCGCCACATCATTTCTGCTTGCCGCCTGCGGAATTTCCGCTGCTATGATTGGTTCTGCCACCACCGCTGGAATTTCTTCTGCCACATGCTGCGTTTCACCGACACCTTGCACCAACTGCTGCTGAATATTGGCCACCACTCTGCTTCCTGCAATTGCATTTTGAGCTGCTCCCCCTGCATTCGATGTTTCTCCTATGGTGAATCCTCCGCCACCAATCTGCTCGCCGCAAGCATTTGCTTCTACTTGGCTGCTGATTCTCCTTAGCATTGGATTAGGCTCAGGTGATCTTTCTGCATTCTCAAAACGAGTAATATCCTCCATGTAAACTTCTTCTTGGCGAGTCACTCTCTGGACAGGTGATCGGCGAGATGAACTTGCCAAATTAGGATCCACTGGACCAGCTAGTTCCATTGCCCTGCTTCTAGTGTTGTGACCACTGGGAAATGTCGCTGGTGTAGGGGGGATAGGGTGTCGAGGAGGCCTACCGCCGGGGCTTTATCACTTCTTCCTCTAGGACCCATTCGCCGAGATTCTGTAAAAGAAGACAAACACACTTCCTGACAGTATTGCTCTGTTAGTACTGTGGGTAAATGCCAAATAAGTTAGTTGGGTTGCTTTTCAGAATGTTGATGAATGAAAGACAAAAGGAACAGCTTTAACTCATGTGATTTGCAGATGATGACCTAATCATGACAAGCATTGTAAAAACATCCTATGATACTATAATTTCCAAATCAAAATGATAGTACGGCATATGTTTTAGGAAATTTTTTGAAATGGTTTTAGAACACAATTTCCTTCATGAGTCTACAGTTTCTGCTATTCGCCGGAAAATATACTTTTGCCGGAAATATATATCTATATTTGCATTTTCCGAGAAGAACCTATACCCAAAAATAACATCTTTCTATCCTCATAACTAGTTTTCTCCACTGTGCATGTGAAAAAGGTGAAATATGTGATAAAATTTGCCAAAACAAGCCGGCCGACCCTTATCTATAACCAAAATAGTAATTAACACAGCATGATTTCCATAAGTGGTAAAAAATGTCTACTGGGAATCCAGATCCATCGCCATAGCATACTAAAAATACTCTATACTTTCTAATCTTAGCAATACTCTACAGGAGAATCCTTATAACACGCTGCATAGCATACCATATATAGCAAAACAGAAGCCAAAGCATGAAGAAATTCTACATGGGCGAGCATAACATCTCAAAATAGCATGATGAATTTACTGAACATAACGGCGAGCTCTAAAACTCATATTTCATACCATATATAGAAACAAAGAACATATGATAACATCTCCAATCATACTCAAAATCAAGGAAAAACAAGTTCAAAACCTCTTCTAGCGCCAAAATGTAACTGTGTAAAATCCCAAGGGTTAGATCTTACACAGTACACCCA
>JAJJMA010285279.1:78057-100071 GCA_023529015.1 Papaver nudicaule | reverse complement strand
CCTCGGGACACGTGTCAAGATCAGAAGGACTAAGCCCTGCCAGAAAATATCGCAGCCATACTTCGGGATTAGCCTGCAGAGTTACCTCGAGGGAAAGCTCGAAGATAAAAGACTCGCCTAGATCATCGAGGGATAAAAGCCTGAAGTCATCTTCGGAGGTCTCACCGAAGGAACCGCCTTACTCGACAAGCTCTGACACCACCACGATTGAGTAGCTTGTCTTATTAGCTGTAAACCACTACCGACTCGGCCTATATAAGGCGAGCTCGAGAAACATTGTAAGGGTTGGATTTTTGGTGTAACCTAAGTTATGAAGGGCGAGATTAGGTTAGCTTTCTCCTCTAACTTCTGAGGATCATATCCATGTATTAGTTACCACAAGATTTAATGAGTAATCGTGTTCTTATCTAGCATATTCTCTTATGTATTGTCTTCGATGTTGTTCTTACTCTCTTCGCACTCTCGTATGATCGAATACTGTCTGTATTGCATTGGTATTTGTATAGTTCTATTGGATGTTAGGTGTGAAGTATCCATGCAGATTTTACACTCACACACATGTGTAGCAGCATAGTACACAAGCAAAAAAAAAAAACTTGTAACAATGATGTTTAAGAAAAAAAACTGATTAAAATAACAAAAATAACATTTTGTTTTAGTTAACAAACATCAACATGAACCTTGAGTAGAGATAAAAAAAAAACTGCTAAATAATAGTTACAAAAACTGGAAAAAAATAAATAAAATAAAAAATACTATGGAGTAAACTTTGCAGGCTCCCTGCAACCTTGACGGTTATGTCCTAGTTTTTTACAGTTGCTGCAAGTAATCTTTCTCTTCTTTGTTTGGTTCCTCTCACCCCAACCAATAGCTCTTTTACCTTTGGGTCTGCCAGGAGGTTTCCTTACAATGGGAACATTGATCCTATCTGCTTCTGGCACATCATTAGGCTTGTTATACGTAGGAATAGGATGTATAACATTACTATAAGAGTTCTAATAGTACTCAGAAGTGAAGTATGGCTGAATGTACTCATGTACATCACAACGACCCTTGTGCATGGCTGCAAGGGCATGAGAACAAGGAAACCCATATACACGCCACCTTGAAAACACAACAAACAAAAACAAAAACAAAAATGAAAATCACACAGAATAAAAATGATTACGTATGTGAATATGTTGTTAAAAGGATACCGTGACTCGCAGAAAACAGTAAAGAAAAATCAAAAAAAAAAACATACCTCTGACACGTGCATGTCCTGTTTTCGAGATTCACTGTGTGACTACTCTTGTCACTCAAAACTTCATATATAGTAGTACTAGCCCTATTAACTGGCCATGCCAAACCTTCGTCCGAGAGCGACTGAAGCTTTTCCTCATAATGTGTAGTAAGTGGTGTTTTCATCAAAGCACCAACCTCACGATTATCAAACATCATAACCATTATTTTCATTCTAACCTGATAGAAAAAGGAAAACAAAAATTTTAAACTACAGAAATTATAGACATTGTGACTATGTGTAACAGATTACTACACAAGCAGAAAAAGAAGCTAAAGTTATGAACTGTAACAGATTACTACACAAGCAGAAAAAGAAGCTAAGTTATGAAATGTAACAGATTACTACACAAGCAGAAAAAGAAGCTAAAGTTATGAACTGTAACAGATTACTACACAAGCAGAAATCAGAAAAATTCTAGACATTCTGACCTGATCCAAAAAAGCAGATGCCGACATCTTTTTATGAACTGTAATCCAAGCATTGAATGACTCGGCAAGAGAGCTAGCTGTACGACCATACCTACATCCCTTGAAAAATGCATTCGCATATTTATCCGCAGGGATTGATTCTATGTAGTCAACAACCCAATCGCACCCCAAATCCCTTATCTTCTGGATTGCTTTAGTATGGTTCTCTGGTGTGTAAACATTTGTGGCTTCTTGAAAATGATCAAGCACAAGAGAATACCTAGGATCCGTGCCATTAATAGGAAGATTTGTCTTCAAATGATAATAACAGAAACTGTGGAATGACCCTGGAAAAATAGATGGAATGCCTTGTTTTAGACCTTCACCACGGTCGGTGAGAAAGGTGATTGGCCTATCTTCATGATCAACAATCTGATTCAGATTTTTCAAGAACCAGTCTCAATTATCTACATCCTCACCAGGGACTAGAGCCATAGCAAGTGGAAAAAATCCTACATGAGTTTACAGGAAAAAACAAAAGTAAGCATATATAATGTGTAGTCAAACTGTTACACATAGCTACAACTAAAATAAAAAAAACAAAAGTAAGCATATACAATGTGTAGTCAACTGATACACATAGCTACAACTAACAAAAAAAAAAAATCTCATACCTTTTTCACCATTGATAGCAGTAGCTGCCATCAGGCATCCTCTGAAAATCTATGAAACTTGTACCCTTGGATACACGCGCCAAAAGCTATGCAAATTCTTTCAAATCGCCTACTAAGAGTATCATACTGAAAATCTATGAAACTTCCTTCATTAGTTTTCCTGATTTGATCAACATACCATACCAAGTGCGTGTAAGACATAACATCATCCCCATATATTTCTTTGTAAACTCGTTCACGACCATTGTAAGCTTGATAGTACTCTATGTTGATTCCATAGTGAGTGCTAAAATCAGAAGCAATTTGATTCGGCTTTTTATGAGGATTCTTCCTAACTTCGTCTTCAATCAAAGTCGAAAGAAAACGAGCACCCATTTTCTGATTCAAGTCGCGACCTACACATGTTTAAAAAGTGAAGTAAAGGTTAAATCGCCTATTTGTGTGGGATAAAAAAAGAAAACATGATTATTTAAGCTAGTGTAGTGATTTGTTACACATGCAGTTTTGCATTGTAGTGACCTGTTGCAGATGAAAATTAAGCATGAGTGGTGAGTATTCCAACTGTAACAGTTCACTACACATGCTAAAAAAAGGTTCAAAATAGCCAGAAGATTTTAATGCTAAATACTCGACAACTAAACACCTGAAATGCATATGTAGCTACCTAATACACATCATCAAAAACATGTAAAAAAACACAAAAAAAATGGAAATGACTTACCTCCAACACCACAAGTATGCTCTGAAATAAATTTATTGACATGGAAGATCAGGAAATCGTCATCCAATGCAGCCGCATGAAAATACCACAAACAGTTCTTATCTTGACACTTGGCAGTGAAGCGTGCAGGTTCATTATGAGTAATTGTCATGACAAAACCAGACCGCAGACAATACTTAGTAAAGGCATATCTAACCTGCTTTATACCACCAACAAATACATGACCAGTTTTCCCAAGAGCACTAGTCCAACCATCAGAAAGCAAAGTCTTGCGCGGTAATTTCCCATTCTCTAAAAAGTTCGTAACAACTTCTGAATACCTCACCGACTCAGTAGAATCACAAGTGACAGATGACGAAGCCCTGAAGCAGCTTGTGTTAGGGCATTGTCCGGTTAAACCCACTAGCGTTGGTATGTCAAGCTAGTTGTCAGTTTTAGGTGTCAAAACTCAATTCTTGATTTAGCCTACTAGAGTTTAGATTTCGGAATTGGGATATAGACAAAGTAGTAGAGACCTTGAAGACGAAGACTGTGAAGACAAAGAAGACATCAATTATTCTTCATCGACAAAAGGTTAGTAGGAGTTATGACTTTATGGAAATTCTTCTATTCTACTTTCTCTATTCTTTCGAAATATAGTCGACTACTTTAGTAGTGATAATAGCGATTGAGATCGTATTCTTGTCTAACGTGGCCTTGTGTCATGACCAGTGTTTGTTCCCAGAAATAATGTGAGTAAAAGAATGAATGAGATATATTCGGTGCCATGTGTCCATTACAATGGTTTGCTTGCAAATCGTTAGTTGGATATTAATGAATCTAAAGGAGTACTCTTGAGCAAAGAGTCCATGGATTATAGCTGAGGACGTACACACGTCTAAGTTCTGGCTAAGCCCAGTACTTCCAGCGGAATCCAGATTTGACGAAATCTGACAGGCGGACGGTTCACGAACCGGTTCGCAAACCAGAAACTCGGATTTCTTCTGAGTTCCAAAGTGACTGAACATTTCGCGAACCTGAACGCGAATCCAATGTTGGTTACTTTGCTGGTGTCGGATTTAGTGGATATTCTTTCAGAATTTCACTTGAGTCAAACTCTAAACTCCTTTATCTCTTAGGTGGACTTGTATATCACATAAATATCTTTTGTGGTCCATCTAACGATCCTCAATGAGTCAATAAGATAAAGATTATCTCAGGTCTGTTGGATTCTATCTTGAAGTGTTTTTGAGCTAACAAAACACTTGGCAGATAAACTTAAAAAGAATTCCAATTGAGATTAATCTCTATTACTTGGTTGGCAAGTTTAGGGTTTCCTTAACTTGTGGGACAAGTAATGATTGCTTTATTCCAAAGCAACCTATCTTATTGAGTGCTATAAATAGAGGTGTCTATGGACAAATACCGCAAGCATCAAGCATACGTGAAGGTCCTTAGGGAAGATAACGTAAACTCTTTTCACTTCGATGAACGCTTGTTGTGGTATAGTCATCCTCTATAGGTTGCAGCTCCTCTGGGAACTCCCTACGACTATAAAAGACTTCTCTTGAGAGTTGGGAAGCACAGGTTGGAGATTAAGACCATATTTGGTTGAAATCGGATTAACCTGTAACCTTGGTAACCTGATCACGTTCTTTTCTATTCCATAGTCCGTCTCTTCTGTTATACGGCTATTCAAGAACTGATACGTTACACACAAGGTTGAAAGGTAGCAACGCACGGCTGCACTCGGTGTTATAAGACCTAGTTAGCTCCAGTTATACAAGTTTCTTAAGTGATTCTTCGTGTATAACTGAGGTAGAGACAGATTGGGCATAGCTTACTCGGTTTGCTTGTCAGCCCTGATTTGTGAAGTAGATTTCCGTATGACCTGGATTTAACAATCCGAAGGAAGTCAACTTGTGTGTGGTAAACTGATAAAGGACAGTTAGACCATACGTCAACAATTAGGTTGCAAAGCCAGTATTGCTGACACAAGCCTTTGACATCGGTCAAAGCAACTCCTAGGCCTGTAAAGGACGTCAGCTGGGGGAATCAAGTGCGTGACGATCTGTGGGGGATCTAGAGACGTAAGGAGTGCGACAATAGCCAATTCGCTTGGAGGGATTGAGTTGGTCTCTGCTACATCCCAGATCGAAGTCTTATAGTAGGCTAGTGTTTGTAGTCAGTTTGTACTGGGCGGTGTTCAATCTGGACGAGGTCCCCGAGGTTTTTCTGCAAGGCATTTTCCTCGTTAAAAAAATCTCTGGTATCTTGTGTGCTTTTACATTCCGCATTATATCTCTGATTATATAATTAAAGCACCAAGTAGTACGTTATCCAATAACTGTAGAGTTTAACTCCAAAGTCCCCACTTTGTCGAGTTGATCCCCAAGATCACAACTCCAGTTATTAGAGTTTGGATATTGATTTTTGAGATCGTCCAAACTTAAACCATAAGACTCACGAGCCAAAACGAAAAGTTGGTTGTATTTCGGTACCCCTCATTTTTCAGCTTGAAGCAACATGTTTGACATTGTGAAGGTAAAAATCAAAATTGGTCTGCTTCTTGGTGTGTGTGTGAGCGATGTCAAAGCTTGAAGAGAGAAAGTGCAATCAACGGGAAGATCTTTACCACTGTCTCTGTGGAAGAAACATATACCCAGCGGTGTGAATTGTTTCCATTGCGCGCAAACAATCTCCTTAAATTCATCTAATGTGGTATCCAGAGTGACACGAAAGGTAATGAAATCGGAGAAGCAATGAACAACGGCAATACAGCTCACAATATCCATGTAAAAATTAACCCCTACAAAAACAAACAAGAAAAAAACCCAACTAATGTAATGAGATGATACACATGCTTACATAATCAGATTAGAAAGCATGTAAAATAAAAACATACGTGAGCATTATTGCATAAGTATACTACATATGCATTATTACATTAGCAGTTTTCCCTGTACAGACATGTGTAACAACATACTACAGATGCATTACTGCATGAGAAATTTGTAGCGTCTGGCATAAAACTTACATGTATAATAACATACAAACGACGACACAAATTCAGAGTTACAGTGTGTAATGAAATGCTACACATGCTTTGCATACATAAAAAAAAGAAAAAAAAAACAATTACATGGGCAGCAAATCTAATCTACTGCACTTCACTCGGGGGCGATGCCCCCTCGTGAGAAATATATCTAGCAAGCGACAAGTAACAAACAAATCAAACAAGTTGTGATGCTACATTAAGATCATTCTTCAAAAAAATAGTCTAAAAAACAAATTTCACTAATGCATGGATTGAAAAAATAAAAAAAAATTGACATAGATAAGAGATAATTACCTGATAATTAATGCTATTTAAATCTGAAGTAAAACAAAAATTCCACTGCTGTTCTTCTTGTGAAACCTTGAAAACATGAACAACAAAAACAAATTAATGTGTATCTACTTACTACACAACAAAAAACAGACAACAAACCAAATTATTGTGCATCTACTCACTACACAACCAATCCAACTGCTGTTCTTCTTGTGAAACCTAAAAAACATGAACAACAAACCAAATTAATGTGTATCTACTCACTACACAACCAATCCAAATGTTGTTCTTATTGTGAAACCTAAAAAACATGAACAACAAACCAAAATTAATGTGTATCTACTCACTACACAACCAATCCGACTGCTGTTCTTCTTGTGAAACCTAAAAAACATGAACAACAAACCAACATTAATGTGTATCTACTCACTACACAACCAAAAGAACAAAAACAAAAAGCAAAAAAATGAATTGCATTACCTCAATTACCTCAAATAGATGCAGATCGACTGAAATAACTAGATTAAAGAAGAAAACAAACAATCGATTCGAATTGATCAACGGATCTGAGTTGGATTGAAATATTTGTACAATTCTGAGCTCGGTTCTGGATTATCGTAGACTACAATAATATGATCTATGAGATTGATCAGTGAATGAAAAAAAGAAGAAAAAAGAAAACGAATCTGAGATTGATTGAATAAAATCACAACGATTTTGAATCTGTTTATGGATTGAAGAAGAACAATGGGAATCTGATCTACACCAGAGCTCAAAATAATGAAAAAGAGGAATCAATGAATGTTTGAAGAAGAAGAAAAGAAAAAACGTAGAAAAAATCGCACCAGAGCTCAGAGCTCTGGTTTCGCTGCAACAAAGAAACTAAAAATGGAAACACATAGACGTTAGCTATTAAAAATATACATGAGGTTAGTTCGGGTATTATGAAAATATCGATGACATCATCATCCGGGAAAAATTCAAAATCAAGCCCCTTTTGGGCTTTCTAATAACATTTTTTTAAAACTTTGGGGTTGGTAGTATAAGATCCATATTGTTGGGTTTATATAGTTTGTACCCATATTATTTGGGGTAGATAGTAGTTTTCACAATTATAAGAAACCATGGAAGGTGCCGGAGTATTATACTCTAAAAGATGGGGGACAACTCGTTCCTATGTTTGCAGGCCAAAAACTCGATTGGTTGCCATCCGTTAGTGCATGAACCGATCCAGGCGTGTAGCTCGTTTTATTTTTAGGGAAGAATGAGAGGTTTTTACTGTCGATTTATGGCCTAACACAGTCTAGTGCTTTATCTGTTTTAATATGTACAATTATTATCATATTTTCACTTGTCTTCTTTTTTTATCCTGGTATAAATAAATCGTATGTTTCCAAACTTTTAAGGATCGGAGGCAAACAATATTTTTATCGTGTTGATTCCTAAGAAAGAAGCTATGATTAAAATGTAACAACCAACATGTTTTAAGGGCCGCCTAAATTCTATGAGGACTGCATATTACTTCAGGTAAACTAGGGGATGCGTTAGTGGGTGATAAATGGTTTTTTTTTTAAGGGCTCTGCTTTTATTTATAAACAAAAGAGAGTATGATTAAAAGAGTTGGACCCCAGGTACAAATAAGGTTACAAAATACACAATGAGAAGCATAAGGTACCCAGGGTGGTACAACACTCCAATGAACCGTTCCCAGTGTCAAGAGTAGACTCATAAAAAAGTAATAGTAGAGGACTCTTTGAGTAACAAGCATAGAGGACAACACCCAACAACCAAATGTTGTAATGCAATCAAAATCAATGACAAGAATGCCAATGCAAGAAAGCCAGCTGACCATCCAGAGGAATGGTCTGAGGAATGCATATCACAGACCCAAAGGACTAGTCTGTGCTCTCCTTTTCCTAACAAACTGTAACCAAGAAGCGAACATCCCCATCGAAATGCTTGAACTTAAAATATATCCTCTGCCACCACCATTGTAGAGTTATTAAACGAAGCAGGTAATCCTGGACACGTTGAAGTCGAAGAAGATAGAGACTTTCGACCTAACAACACACATGATACGAAACATAAAGACAACCCTAAAAACGAAAAAGCAAACACACAGAAACAAACACAACCAAATGAGGTCATGAAAGGGGATTGAAGAACCAGCAGATATAAATTTTCCCAGATGAGTTTGTATATGAATGTGTCATGTTCTGCTTAGGGGCAGACCCTTGTCTTTGGGCACCCTGAATTAGTTACCGTTAGCCCTCTTTAGTACTCATTGTTTTACCGTTATTTATTGTTGGTCTGTATGCGTGTGAGTCACACGCCTGCCTTTTCCTTCTGCTACTTAACCTGTCAAGTCGAGTCCTGTAACCTATCTTTTGAATATCAATCCAAATCTAGTTTCTCTGAAGCTAAACCCCTTTTTGCTTATCTCTCTCACTCTAGGCAGAGACTCTTGTGTTTCTGAGACCCCTTTGTAGTGTAGATCACTACAAATTGGTATCAGAGCACTCGATCCAGAGTGTATCTCATTACCATGGTGAATCAAACTGAGTTTAACACCTTGGTAACTCAGGTAAGTAGCCTGGCCAAGTCTGTTGACGCTTTAACGAAGACAGTTACTCAAATTGCAAAGAATAGTGATAAAGCGGAGGATTTAACTCAGAAGGTTGCGGATCTAGCTACTCAAGTAACATATCTGTCCACTAAACCACCACCTTCTACTGATATGAGCACCATCAAGAAGATTATCTCTGAAGAGATAAAGAAGACTATCACAGAGCTACATAAGCAGTATGTTAATGATAATGGAATATTTGGTTCACCTGGGCCTACTTCTAATCATGGGAAATCTGGATCTAATAATGATTCTGGTGAATCAGGTAATAACTCTCAACACCATAAGCCAAAAGTTGAATTTCCCCGTTTTGATGGTAATAATCCTAGGTCCTGGATAAGAAAGTGTAAAAGATACTTCTAACTTCATGATATGGATGAGGAAAAGAAGGTTTATATTGCTTCACTATACTTAGATGGACGTGCTGATGTTTGGTACCAAGATTACCAAGAGGGTAATTCATATATTGTGTGGGATGATTTTGTGAGGGATATAAGTGCCAGATTTCAAGAGTTGGGTCATGATGACAGTGTTGGTGAGTTTACCAAGTTGATTTAGATGAGAACAGTGTTAGAGTATCAAGAAGCATTTGAAGAGCTCAAGGCTTTGATGTTAGCTAAAAACAAACACCTCACAGAAGAATATTTTACTTCTAGCTTCATCAGTGGGTTGAAGGAAGAATTAAGGATGGTTGTACAGATGTTTGCACCTACTACTCTAGCCAAGGCTATGTACCTAGCAAGGATGCAGGAAGCACTAACAGAGAACACTGCTAGGAAGAGCAGAATTGTTTCAAAGTTACCACCACTCCATATTCCTAACAACAACAGGGGAATGCACACTCCAATGAAATCCAACTCACCTTCTCCAAAAATGAGGTCAGCTAGTAGTCCCAAGTTCCCACCTATCAAAAGACTCTCTTATGCTGAAATGAGGGCTATAAGAGAGAAGGGATTGTAATATAACTGTGATGAAGTTCTCAAGGCTGGAAATAAGTGTATGAAGCAACAGTTGTACATACTTGCAGCTGAAGAAGAAGAGAGCCAACAGTCAGAGGATGAGTCCCCTACACATTCAGCTAGCACACAAGAGGGAGAGGAGGAGGTAGAGATATCAGTTCATGCCTTGTCTGGAAATGCCTCTCACAATACAATCAAAATACAAGGTAGAACCAGAAATAAGAATATACTGACTATACTCATTGATAGTGGGAGTACACACAGTTTTCTTGATCCAGAAGTTGCAGGATGGAGTGGGTGTTGCATTGAACCTACCAAGAACTTCATGGTGGCAGTAGCTGATGGCAACAAACTTACCAGCAATGCCAGATGTCTTGGTTTTCAATGGAATATGCAAGGGCACTCTTTCTCATTTGATATCAGGTTACTTGCTCTTGGTGGTTGTGACATGGTGTTAGGTGTTGACTGGATGAAGGAGATCAGTCCTATCAAGTTTGATTTTAAGAAGCTGACTGTAACCTTTAAGAAGAATGGCAGGAAGATTGTGTTACAGGGTATGGATGTAGAACCCAGAATATCTATGATGTCAGGGAGTGCTTGTCACAGATATTTTAAAAAGAACAAACATGGCATCATGGGGCATATATTTTCCATCAGTGCTGTGGAACAAAATGAGGAGATGGCACCTGAATTTAAACCTCTCATCAAATCCTTTTACTCAGTTTTTCAAGAACCAAAATCACTGCCTCCTTCAAGAGTGCATGATTATCACATTCCCCTCAAACCCATGTCCACACCACCAAATCAAAGACCCTACAGGATCCCTTATGAACAAAAAGAAATTGTTGAGCAATTGATTCAGGAAATGCTCAAAACTGGTGTAATCAGACCAAGTCACAGCCCATTCTCATCACCAATTCTCTTAGTCAAGAAGAAGGATGGTAGTTGGAGGTTTTGTGTGGATTACAGGAAATTGAATGAGCTCACCATTAAGGATAAGTATCCCATTCCCATAATTGAAGAGTTGTTGGATGAGCTACATGGAGCTAAGGTCTTTTCAAAGATTGACTTAAGAGCTGGGTACCACCAAATCAGAGTGCATCCTTCTGATGTTGGGAAAACAACTTTTAAGACACACCAATGACATTATGAATTCCTGGTGATGCCTTTTGGGTTGACTAATGCACCAGCCAGTTTCCAAGCCTTAATGAATGATGTCTTCAAGCCTTATCTGAGGAAGTTCATACTAGTTTTCTTTGATGACATCCTCATTTATAGTCCTGATTTAAAGACACACTTACAACATTTGACGACTACACTGCAGTTGTTAAAGGAGAACAACCTATTTGCTAAGTTCAGTAAATGCTCTTTTGGGCAAGCACAAATTGAGTATCTTGGTCACATCATCACTGGGGAAGGAGTATCAGCAGATCCAGCCAAAGTTGAATGTATGAAGAATTGGCCTACTCCAAAAAGTTTGAAGGATTTAAGGGGATTTCTGGGTCTTACAGGATATTACAGGAAATTTGTAAAAGGCTATGGACTCATTTGCAGACCATTAACTGAACTACTCAAGAAGAATAACTTCAGATGGGATGACAAGGCTCAAGCTGCTTTTGAGTTTCTCAAGGAAGCCATGACTACCACTCCAGTACTGGTGTTGCCTAATTTCTCAATACCATTTGAGCTAGCCACTGATGCTTGTGACAATGGTGTAGGAGCTGTGCTTATGCAAAAGAAAATAACCATTGCTTATTTCAGTAAAGGAATGGGAACCAGGTTTGTTGCCTTATCCACTTATGAGAAGGAGTTGAGAGCAGTAGTCATGGCAGTGAATAAATGGAGGCCTTATCTGTTGGGGAGCAAATTCATAATATTTACTGACCATCAAAGTATTAAATACTTCATGGAGCAGAGGGTACACTCTATGCTACAACAAAAATGGTTAGCCAAACTCCTTGGTTATGATTATGAACTAAAATATAAAAAAAAGAAGTGATAATGTGGTGGCAGATGCTCTCTCTAGAAGAGTAGAAGACAACAATGCTAGCTGTCAAGCTCTCTCTGTGGTGCAGCCTAGTTGGTTAGAGGAAGTGAAGAATAGCTATAAAAAAGATCCTTTTGCTCAGGAGCTAATTCCTAAGTTGTTGGTGAGTCCCAATCTTACTCCAGATTATACTTACCAAAATGGGGTTATCAGAAACAAGCAAAGGATATACATTGGTAGTACTGGAGATTTAAGAGTGAAGATACTTACAACAATTCATTCATCAGTAGTGGGAGGTCATTATGGTTCTCAAGCTAGCTACCAGAAAGCTAAAATATACTTCTTCTGGGTAGGATTGAAGCTTCAAGTGTTACAGCATGTGAAGGAATGTGATATTTGCCAACAACACAAGAGTTTCAACACTACTCCAGCTGGACTTCTTCAGCCATTACCTATTCCATATCAGGCATGGGAGCATATCAGTATGGATTTCATCAGTGGGCTGCCAAAGTCAGAAGGTAGAGAATCATCCTGGTTGTAGTTGACAGATTCACAAAATTCAGCCACTTCTTAGCTCTCAGCCATCCATACACAGCCACCACTGTTGCTAAGGTATTCCTAGACAACATTTTTAAGCTACATGGCCTACCTAAATCTATAGTTTCTGATAGGATAGTGTGTTCTTGAGAAACTTTTGGCAAGCCTTGTTTGCTAGGGTGGGAACTTCTCTGCATTTAAGTACAACCTATCACCCTCAAACAGATGGACAGACTGAGAGGGTGAATGCCTGCTTAGAGACTTATCTAAGATGTGTGACAAGCTTCAAACCTTCAAAATGGGTCACTTGGTTGCCCTTAGCTGAATGGTGGTTTAATACTACTTACCATACAAGTTTGAAGCTTACCCCTTTTGAAGCATTATATGGTTATACACCTCCTCAATTTGGAGTATTATCCACTCATATGGGAGTTAATGCTACTGTTGAAGACTACTTGCAACAGAGACAGATAATGGGCCAATTTTTGAAAGGTAACTTAGAAGAAGCTCAACACAGGACCAAACAACAAGCTGATAAGAAGAGAAGTGAGAGGGAATTTTCTGTTGGAGATTGGGTTTATCTGAGACTTCAGCCTTACATGCAATCCATAGTTCAGCTGAGAAGGAATTTGAAACTTGTTGCTAAGTTCTGTGGGCCATTTCAGATCATTGAAAGGGTTGGGAAGGTAGCATACAAGCTCAAGCTGCCTGCTGGGTCAAAAATTCACTCCACTTTTCATGTGTCCCAGCTTAAACCAAAACTGGGCCAAGGAATGCTACCTCAAACTTGTTTGCCTACTCTGGACTCAACAAGCTCCATTCTGATGCAACCCTTGAAGGTTATAGCTACCAGAAGGATTAAGAAGAATCAGCAGGAAATTGATCAAGTTCTGGTGCACTGGAAGGACTTGTCAGTGGAAGATGCCACCTGGGAAGACACATTATTCATGGAACTGAATTTTCCTGATCTTATCCTCGAGGTCAAGGATAGTCTGAAGGGATAGGAATTTGTCATGTTCTGCTTAGGGGCAGACCCTTGTCTTTGGGCACCCTGAATTAGTTACCGTTAGCCCTCTTTATTACTCATTGTTTTACCGTTATTTACTGTTGGTCTGTATGCGTGTGAGTCACACGCCTGCCTTTTCCTTCTGCTACTTATCCTGTCAAGTCGAGTCCTGTAACCTATCTTTTGAATATTAATCCAAATCTAGTTTCTCTGAAGATAAACCCCTTTCTGCTTATCTCTCTGACTCTAGGCAGAGACTCTTGTGTTTCTGAGACCCCTTTGTAGTGTAGATCACTACAGAATGCCTCCAAAACACCTCCCGAAGACAAACTTATGAGTGTGATATCCTTGCGCTCTTAATTTGTATTTAATCCAATCCTCTTTGCGCCAGAAATGTCTTATACGTCCACCTAAATCCTCGCGTAGAAGGCGGTGACCCAACGAAGAAGACAAAAATATGATTTGGACACCTATCCCCGTAGTTGTTGCACACGTATCTAAAAACCCCAGTATCAGAAAAGAACGTCGTCCTGCGATGAATGCGTGGCTCATGTCGACAATGCTTGTCAGACACAACTGTATATGTCTCTGTAACCCTACTAACAGTAACCTTTGTTGAAAGAAAAAAAAAACTCTCATCACGTGCTAATTTAATCGTAACTGTAAATGATATCCCTGTAGAGAGGTAACTCGTGTCCAACAGCTGACTGGTGTGCGGAGAATGTATTTTTGGCTGGTCGTACTTGTCCAATGGTTCTCCTTTGGGTGTGGTCCACAGTGGAATACATGTCAGTGTAAAAAACAGTAGGTTGAGTAAACCAGGAAGTCGACCGATTTAATTCCAAATAAACTCGGTGAAGCAAGTGAAACCGAGTCAACCGGATCGGAGAGCAACTCAGAGAAACCACAACAAAAACTGTTAAATGTTAAAGCGTCCTCAAGGTTGTAAAACAGGTCAGATAATTAACTTCATGTTGCAAACAATTCCGAATTCTTGTACGAAGAACGATTCTGAAAGCCCTAAAACCCCTTCCAGTAGAAATGTTGAGGGTAGTAGATATAGTAGAAACAACGCCGACAAGAGGATTTGTTATTGAATTATGGTTATGAGAAACAAATCCAACAATAGCACCTTGAGATGCAGCTAGTACAGACCGATGATGAACTGAACATCCAAGAAACGTCAGCCAAATTAGGGTCAAAGTATAAACTCACAAAAGAACACACCTTGTCATTATGTCAGGAAGAACTGTGAAGGACCAAAATAGGGTAAATGTAAAGGATTTGGGTCCTTCGCTAACCTGCAAGACACGAAGTGAAGCCCAAATAATTAAACAGAAGACAGGACATAAAGGGAAGGGAGACTCCAAGTTGATTAACCATAACCAAAAACAACCAAGCAAATAAGGAAGCACAGTTCAAGAAAGAATGTAGAGTTGATTCAGCCTTGGAAAGAAGATCCAGTGAACGTTCCTTCTTCTTCTTCTTCTTCTTCTTCTTCTTCTTCTTCTTCTTCCTACCCATCATAAGTTGTAGATGGTGAAAAATAGAAGAGGTACAAAAATGTAAAACAACTCTCTGATTATGCCTTACCTAAAGGAAATTGCCTACTCAGGCGCATCTCTATAGCTCAAAATGCAACCTATTCTACGAGCTGAATATACTCTCTATGAGTTCTCTCTTATAACTCCCGGTGGAGAGGATAATATCATGGTGCAGTACCGATAACCCCACCAACATGTAAACCCATCAATTTACTTCATGTCTACATCACCTCGAATTCCTCGACATCAGAACAAAATTGCTCAATGGTATGTGGTGGAGAGTTAACAGAGACGCATCCTCACGGATATCCTCTTAAATATGATTCGACATCCGAGTCTCAATGAAAACCTCAGAAGTACCGCAGCTCCAAGCCTGCCCAGAGATCTCTGAGAAGCATACATCAGCCTAAACACATGTAGGCAGACCACACTCTAAACACAGAATGGTCTAAAATACCATGGATAAACACGCCATGACTTACAACACGCTATAGTGCAAGCGCACAAATACGCCATAGTGCAAGTGCACAAATACGCCATAGCCAAAGTGGCATAGCCTGAATACGAAAAGATTAGCCTTGGTCAGACACTAAGGTCTCAGCCCCTAGGCATGGCGCCATGAACCATGGCGCCACAACAAAGCTGGCCTTGGCCAATGGCCAAGTCCGTGGTCTTCTCAGACCATGGCGCCATGAACTATGGCGCCACAACAAAGCTGCCCTTGGTCTTCTCAGACCATGGCGTCATGAACTATGGCGCCATATCAAAACTGGCCTTGGCCAGTGGCCAAGGCCGTAGTGCAAATGATGTGGCGCCATGATGCATGGCGCCATGAGTCCTTGGTGCCACTATGCATGTCTCTAAGGTGCCAACGCCCACGTTGGCCACAGAGTCATAGCCACACGACGTTGTTCAAACTCAACACAACCATGCAATATCTGCATGCCACTCGAGATATCAAAACATCACACGGGGGGATAACTTTAGGGGTATTGGTCTGGCGGTCTACGACAGTTAGAAAGAAACTGATAGAGATGATGGACAGTTACGAGAAGGTGGTGCTGAGTGGACATGTTCTACACGCCTCTAACAGTTACAGAACACAACTCATGTCCTCCACTCCTCCACTCTTCCACGACTTCCACCTTCTCTGTCGAAAGATCAGGGTGAGTTCAACACTATAAATAGAGGCTTCCTCTATCTTCCAAGGCGGAACATCTTCCTAGAGCATTTTCAGAAACATTATCAGAGCTAAAACACCTGAGCAATACAACACGCTTTTAGCCTTGGAGATTTTCAGTCAACCTTACGACGGAGATCTTGAACTCTTACACCCAAAACACATATCCTTAACCTGATCTCAAGTTTCTTCGATGTTTCCCTCCCTAGATCAACCTCTATCCTCTCTGTGACCGAAGCAAGACTTGAACGACCATTGACTTGGTTTAGGATCGTCTTGTTCGACTTTGATCTCGAGCACTACGAAAGTACCCAGAGACGGTGCATTGTTTTTCAGGCAAAAACAGTTGGCGACCACAGAGGAAGATCAATCTCTAGGTTTCAGAAGGCTTCCCTTAAGATGTCTGAACTAGGAACGTGATCTAATACTGAAACACCTAATCCTCACCCCAATACCCCAACCTCAAACTCTACAAGAAAGACATGCTCCAGTAGAAATTACCCACCATCGACCAACACCAACGACGGGGAAGGCAAGAACCCGCTGGCGACTCTAGGTATAGAAGAAGTAGACCGGCGAGAAGACACCCTTGCCAGCCAAGGAGAACATCACTGCTGCTCTGATGGAGATTACAGCCTATCTCCAGTCCCTTGCAGAGAAGCTGCCAAAAGCTCCTACTGTCCCAGCGGTGGAAAGAATCATCTCGCGAACAAGAGACGATTCGACCACGGTTTTCCACCACCAAATCTCTGCTCCCTCCTTCCCAGTGTATGACGGAACTGGCAGTGCACGCGAGCACGTCTCACGCTTCCTAGAATCTCTGAAGGAATACGGATACAGTCACACCTTAAGACTCAACGAGTTCCCGAAGTCTCTCGTTGGGGAGGCTTACCAATGGTACACCCGTCTCACACCAAAAGCCACAAGTACCTGGAGTGAATTGACGAACGCATTCTTCAAAGAATACCTCTTCGGAAAGGTAACGCTCTCTGATCTGAGCAAAATGCACCAAAAGACCGGTGAGTTCCCCGACGATTATGTGAAGAGATTCAGAGGACAAGCCCTTGGCTGCTGCACTCCTGACATAATGGAGCCACAGCTAGTGGAAGTCTGCACCAGTACCATGACTGCCATCTACCAAGCTCTTCTGGAAGATCTCCAATTCCAGACTCTCTCTGAACTTCAGGAAGCGGCAGCCCGATCAACCACCATAATACCTACCCTGAAGGAAAAAGATCAACTACTGAGATATGGAAAACTCCACGAGGCCGATAAAACCCCTGCGTCTAGGGACCTAGACGACAACAACTGGAAAAGGAAAGCAGGAGAGCGTCTTGCTGAACGCAAGGTACGAGACTCAACATCGACGACCATGGCGAGAGATATGACGCCAGAAGAAGGATCGCAACAGGAGGGGATCGACTTGCTGAATGACATCTCAACAAGAGAGGCAGGGGAGCTACTAGACTCCTGGGTCCGAGACAAATTCGTGGAATTACCCGAAGTATCGAGAATTCCTACTGCCGAAGAGGTGGAACACCCCCGGTACTGTTACTACCATAGGAGAGTCAGCCACGCCACGATCCAGTGTTACAGCTTCAAACGTATGCTCGGAGATCACATCTCAAGGCTAAGGCGTGTTCTCACGGATTACATCAAGGGCCTCCACGCATCCAAACTCTCACTGACCACAAAGAGCATGTGAATCAAAGGGTGGAAAGCCTAATGTACCAATTGTGCGAAATCTTATGCTTCTCAAGGCCTCAATGCCGAGATATGTTCACAACGCTTAACTACGTGGTATCGGGGAGACGACTACCACTTGAGGAGAGGAGGGATCCACGCCCGTCACTGGGGACTGTTAGCTAGACAGGGCTGGGAAATCCTCACTACTGCGCATCTGCGTGACACCGAATTTCCAAACACGTTGCTGGACCCAGGAACGAAAATCAATATCATCTCTGCGGCAACACTAGAGGTGGCAGGAATCTCGCTACACGATGTCGCCCATTCACCAACAACGTTAGAGGATCCAGAAGGAAGGTCAGTGGTGACCCATGGACAAATAACTCTACAGATAAAAGTGAACAAAGTACAAACGGAGGCCGAACTCTACGTCGTCGCACAAAGTTTGATATACGACATGATTCTTGGCCATCCTTGGTTCGACAGCAACCGAAGCTTACTCAACGGGACTACCACCCCGCCAGAAACCTCGACTCAACCAGAAGACCTCCAAATAGCAATGGTATCCCTACATGGAGAAATGGGAACCGCAACAGACTTCGAAGCGGAAGCAGCATGGATTACACTCCCGCAAAGGGGTGGCGTAGCTCTTATCACAAGGTACGAGTGGATCACACACCCTTCTCAATATTTTAGAAAATGGATGACCCTTTTCTCTAGTCACGACACCCTTAGCATCCTATTCAATAAATTGAACACGGGAGACGGATGCACCAGCGAAAAGTCTACCGACCACTCTCGGAGATCACTCCTATACAGGAAATTCCACCACCCTAGAGCCCCATTAACTAGCGATAGAGACTTCAAAGTAGGGTAATGGGTGATGAAGATCGCCCGGCGAAGAGGAGAACAACCCAAGGGACCCTACATGGTCGCAAATTCTACACTGAATGGGTATTACAAGCTGGTTTCGGTCAAAGACGGATACAAGAATACGACAACAATCAAGAAGAGATGGGTTGAAGCATACCATAATTAATTCGTAGTTATATATATATATAACAATCGTATGTAGTCAAAGCACGAAACCCACTCCCTAATTGTCTTTCAAATAAACTTCCTAAACCATGAGTCCAGAAACCAAACCAAAATACTCAGAAAAGACCAGACAACACAATAGCTCAAGCTTTCTCACGAGAGTCTCTCATATTGAAAAGCGCGTCCCGCTCCTCTTCGAACTTAGCTTCCAATTCAGCAACCTTCTTTTCTTTTGCAACGAGAACGTCATCTGTAACAGCATCTGCCTGAACCTTGGCACACTTCTGCTTTTCGAACCTCTCCCGGAGCCAGGCCACATTAAAAGCTCAGACTCGGCAGCTATAGCATCCTCCCAATTCTGCAACATCTCTGGTCCAACCCCACGTATGGAATACGCGCGCATCTTAGCAATCCGCTCCAACAGAACCCCGACGAAGCCTTCTGCCAAAGCACGATTTGCATCCTCTATGGCGATGTGCCCGAAATCTCTCCAGATACGTGTATACATGTCTTGATACGCTTGTGGTATGACGAAGCCACCCGCAGCTACCTGGTTAGCTCTGACTCTGCTCAAAAGGGAGAACGTAACACCTCGACTCGGGTAAAGAGTGCTCATCCTAGCCTCCCTAGCCCTCATCTCGGCGTCGATAGTGTCTTCAGAGTCGGAATCTTCAATTTCCTCAGTATCACCGTCATCTACAACCTCGTCGCCTGTACTGTCATCCACGGGCATATCCACAGCGACGAAAGGGAACGCGCGGAGATCACCATCCTCCTTGGTCATCATCATTTCCTCGCACAAACCCTGCGATTCCCTCCATGAACTGAGGAAAAGAGGGAAATTAGTAACCACGTGAAGTTAGGAGCCACCGATGGCCCACGGATAAGAAAGAAGTAGTCAGGAGTATGAAGGGGCACGAGCTACTCACCGTGCCGGGACTCGATGTCTCACGAAGCGGTGAAGGATTATCAGTCTTCCCAAGTACCTCCTGATTCCCGTCATCCACGTTCGAAGATCCCATGGGTTTGTTGTCTCCTGGATGATTCATCTACAAGAAAGAAATGTAAGAATGAGAGCCTCGCTGAACATTAACATGGAAATAAAACAACTTCGTCGGTGGCAAAGAATTCGTTACCATCACGTCCGCATCCTCGTAGTCAACAGAAAACTCATCCACTGCCCTCTGAGAGACATACCCCCTAGAAAGTCTCATCTTAGGTCCTTCTCTCATGGCGCCTCGAACAAGGGTTACATCATCCAACTGGGGACTCAGAGCTGAGCTCGCCTGCGAAAGGATAACGAAAGGTAAGGAGAGGGACATCTAGCAATCAAGAGCAGATTACAATCAAGCTATCATACCTGAAAGGGAACAATGGGGGGATCCTGGCCTACACCCTGGCGACTGACGAAGCCATGGAGGACTTCAAGAGTGCCATTCCAAAACACGTGATATTCAGGGGTCACCCTCGTCGGTCTGTGACGGAAGATAAAAGGAAAACGATGATTGGGGTAGAGCGACACGTCAAGCGATGCTCGCAACTCAGCTACAGAAGGCACGGGAAACAATCTCGCGGGAATGTCTTGGTCGAAACCCATCACCCTTGCTGCTCTGTCAATGTTGTAAAACATCACCACCTTCTCCCCGCGAAAATAACCGAGGATGTAACCAGGAGTACTGCTGTTAATAAATATAGCCTCCCCGACAGTGAGACCACTCAACTCCCGAGGCCCCAATCGTATCTCAACACCAGGCGCTTCCGTGAAAGTCATAGTTTGTACGATCTCGGAGGAGGAATTGGTGTACCACGGGCGGAAATTAACATTCCTCTCGTCATCCAGCAAATCTCCCAGTTGCGGAGAAGAAATTGGCAATTTGGTGATCCATTGCAAGATTCGAGGACTCTCCTTCAGTGTCTTACCCAAAGCAGGGGCGTTTTTAGGTCTATGAGCTTTGTAGTGCTCCCACAAGATTGCCTGGACAAATAAGGGGTTTAAGTAAGTACTAACCCTACTAACACCAGGCACCGACATGTCCCGGACCAGAGCATCAAGTTGAGCATACTGAGAACCAAGAAACAGGCTACCGATAGGCAAACTTCGACCGTGAGCCAGGAAAACAACCAAAAGGACGACATGGGGTTTCAAGGTACCAAGGGGAGCGTCGGCAAAAACGTCTTTAGACAACCAGAGTACCAGGAACGCCGCAATGCAAAGGGTGCTCTCAGGCTTACCACCAGCAGGGATCGTGCCACCCACATACCAGTGACTAGTCCATTCTATATAATTTTCGCTTGAATCAGCTTTAGCCACTTGCGATTCTTGAATCTTCTTGTTCAAGACTTCAATCATCACGTTCTGAGCCGAGGAATAACTGTCTGGAAGATTCCCCAACATTGGAAAATGGTATAAAGGAGCAACCGCCTCTAAAGAAATAGCGAACTCGCCCCAACTCATCACAAAAGTTTTGGTCGCCCTGCACCAACAAAGGAGGAAAGTGACGATAGCGTTGGCATCCTTATATATTTTCAAACCCCTGGTTTCCTTCACCGCATAGAGGATGCCCGCTCGCTCCAAAATTGGCTGAACCTTCTTGTTAGTTAGCATAAAATCATACCAAGCACAACATTGCGCCACGGGAAACTGAGGAACTTTGAAATCGATAGGCGCACCAACATACGCCTTAGACTCCATGCAAAACCGGATGGCCTCATCCGGCACCACCATGGAGGAATCATCGAGGTCTCCTTGCCTCGGAATAAAACAAGTAGAGAAATATCTGCGATCAACAAACACATTCAGGTTCCTAATGACGGGAGCATACGAAAAACCATCAACACATCTGGGAGTCCTAGCAGCAGTATCACGGACAGAATGATGACTGGAAACCGTCTCTTGGTCACCACCGCGTCTTCTCTGTAGCACACAAACAATTCCAAGTAAGTTACTACATACTCATATACACATGATAATAATTACTTTCTCAGTAACATGAATAGTCATGCATGCGCACGTACTATAACATATGTACAAAACAACATGTAGGCGACAATACA